>PVKY010007937.1:0-14484 GCA_004027775.1 Bradypus variegatus
AAGAAAAGAACCCAGAAAAAAATTTAAAAGATATTTGCAAGCCAGTACAAGCAGCCTTTCTCAACCCTGGCTGCACGGTAGACTCAACTGAGGCATTGAAAACAAAAATGGCAATTCTTGGCCCCTCTAACAAACACCATTAGGAAGGAAAAAGGGAAAAAAACTGCAGAGTGCAAAAAACTGAGAGAATTTTAAGGTCAATAAATTAAAATATAAAAAGTGGAAGGGACAAAATACAAAAAAAAAAAAAATATAAATTACCAAAATTGACTAAACATGCAACAGCTTTATACAATCTGGAAAAGACCAAGACCAAAAGGTTTTAAAGGTTAAGTTCCATCAAACATTCAGAAAAAGACATTTTCAGTCTTAAATAAATTATTCTAGAAAAGAGAAAAAGAAACACCCCCAACTCCTTCTGTGATGACAGTAAAACATGAACCACAAACAAAGACTGTATGAGAAAGGAAAATTACTAAACCACCTCATTCATGAAAATAAGAAGCAAAAACCCTAAAAACTATTAACAAATAGAATTGAGCAGTATAAAAAGCAATAAAAATCATTTGAAAAGTTAAATTTCTCTTAAGAATACAAGGGTTGCTTAATATTAGGAATTCTATTAATGCAACTTAACCACATTAACAGATTAAAGGAGAAAAACTTCAATAGATGCATAAAAAGCATTTAATAAAATTTAACATCCATTTATGAAAAACACATTAAGTAAATTTAAATACCATTTAAGAGAAGTGAATTTCTTAACCTTATAAAGGGTATTTGGAAATGCGATAGATGATAGAAGATGGCACTGGAATGACAAGGCAACCTCAGGGGAGGAATAAGCTAGGAACCTCCCCGGGATTGGTACTATTTCTAAAGTTAGGTAGTCATGAGTGTAAGTTTTATTATCAGGTTTCATAACTTATATAAATTATATTTCATCTATGCATTAATACTTTATATATCAAAATCTCTCAAAGGATATATAACTAAAATGAATTTCATAAGAATTTTTTTAAATGAACACCATTTTTCTTGAAGTGGAACTGAATGCCAAATTGGAGACTCAAAACAGAACATGGAGTTATGTAAAGTAAAAATACAACAAAAGATTAAATTCATAAGGAATCCTACATCCAGTGTCAGTATGTTAAAAGAAATGCTCAAATTCAAGTCTTTGTATAAAATAAAATGTACATGGAATGTTTGACAATAAAATGTTCACTAAATGATGGTTAATAACGTTCCTGTAAATATAAAGCGGAAATGTATGAAGAGACTTGTAGCATCTGACAATTCTCTTCTTAGTTCAAAATTCCACTTCTTATATAAAGTATATTCACTGATTAAACCCTAACACAAAGATTTTGGTTTTTGAATTTTGGTTGCATTTATCATCAGTTCCTACATAAACTTAAACTTGAAGCTGAAATGCTTTATTATTACTCTCAAAGTTTCTGATTCCTCAAATGTATTATAATCTCCTTAGGGCAGAGACCATATGTACTTTTATAAGTACTCCCCAGAATCTAGGAAATTACTGAAGATGCAATAGCCACATAGTAAATTCTCAGTGAATGAAATGACAACACATGCTGTCGGCACTCAGACTGATGCTTAAGCTTCTTTACTTTTGGTATATAAGAAGAATAAGAATGTACAAGAAAGAGAACCAGGATGGAATGTATGATTCTTACTTCTCAGACACTGTTATCTATGGTAGAAACCAAGCATAGACATTATGAAATTATTTTTGAGTTCTTTTAACCTTCTTTGACTGATAGCAAGTCTTGATGATTTAAGAAGAGTACACTGATTTAACCAGTGGTATAATTTCTACGGTAAATCAAGAGCAACTGCTTAAGGATTTCAGAGTCAGCCTAATTTTAAGTTAATATTCTTATTTTAATATTTGAAAAGGAGAAATGAAAGTATGACATGAGAATCAATATCAGTTATGAGAAATTAAAGCAAAGTGTAACTAAGGTTTACAAAATATATGAATGGATTTTGTATACTAAATAAAAAGGCCATTGAATGTTTGTGATATGAAAACAGTCTATCTCAATCTCCTATGAGTTATGGTTTTCCTTAAATTTAATCCATTCCCAAGAAAATTTTTTGCTACTTTTTACTTTCCAAAAAACTTAGTCAGCACTTGACGCACATACTTGCTTTTTCTACCTGAGATTTTGTACAGCTATGAAATTAATGTCTAATATTTTCAGTTCCAGTTTCAAAACTGGTCTTTCTTTAAAGCTATAAGAAATGCCATGAGTTAAATTTAAATCCATAAGTTAACTAAATGAGTCTTCTAGGTTTCAAGAGATACGTACCCCAAAGAATGATGTAAATATGCTAACATGTTTGTATTAAAAATCTAAATAAATAATGAAAAACAAGCCTTAACTGTGTATTTTCAGTACCTGAAAAATACAACCCATAGATAAGAGAAAAAGGTAGTACCATACGTGTTCCAGTTTGCTGAAGCTTCTGTTAATAAAATACCAGAAATGGATTGGCTTTTATAAAGGGGATTTATTAGGTTACAAATTTACAGTTCTAAGGCCATAAAAGTGTCCAAACCAAGTCATCAACAACAGGATACCTTCACTGAAGGAAGGCAAATGGTGTCTGCAACACCTCTGTCAGCAGGGAAGGCATGTATGTGGCTGGTGTCCGCTGGTTTTTTGCTTCCAGATTCTGGTTTCAAAATGACTTTCTCCAAAATGTCTCTGGCCTCCTGTCTTTCTCAGTTTCTCTCCCTCAGCTCTCTGCTTGGTTCTCTTGGGGCTTTCTCTCTAAGCATCTGGGAGTCCTCCCTCAGCTTCTCCAGGGCAAACTCTGGGCTTCATCTCTTAGCTTAGCATCTCCACGTCTTTTTGTCTGCATCTCCCAGCGTCTCCAAGCATCTGGGTCTGTGTTGGCTCTCAGCTTCTCCCTGGGACAAATCTGGATTACATATCTTAGCTTCTCTCCCAAAATGTCTCTCTTAGCTTCTCTGAGTTCCTTCTCTCTATGAGCTCTCTTAGAGGACTCCAGTGATCTAATTAAGACCCACCCAGAAGGGGCAGAGTCACACATCCATGGAAATGATCTAATCAAAAGATCTCACCTAGAGTTGGGTGGGTCACATCTCCATGGAAACAACTTAATCTAAAGGTTCCACCCTAATCAAAAGGTTAATGACTTCTCCCACAAGATTGCATCAAAGAACATGGCTTTTGTGGGGGACATAGTAGATTCAAACCAGCATATTATGACAACTTATGTTATTTGAAAAAATCAAACTAGTTTGTGGCTTGAATATATGTTACTGCCTGCAACCAACCATAGAAGAAATCTTATTTTATAGTAGTTATTTTTTAAATCACTGTTAAAATTCTGATGGCTACAAATGCTCTCAAACTATTATAAGCCATTTAGGTTACTCCTTCCTTCACAACTACCATATTAACTGAAAAATTTAAGAGACATACACATTCATTTGACTTACCACAAGGATTGGATGTGGAAGTGGTTACGAGAGTACAGAAATGCCATCAGCAATTTAAGGCAGCAAAATTCTAAGCCAAATTTAAACCACAAGGGCAAATTATCACCAATAGGCATAAATTAGAATTGGACTTTGACCAGAATTTTAACCCTATATTTATAGAAAGGAATTAGGAATTATTTTTCAGGCAAAAATAAGCTTTGCTTTCTATGTCTCACCTGAAAAACTAGGAAAATATTTTCACAAGTCAAAAACTTAGGGCCAGTGCTACTACTGAGATCATTAAAAGCTATTTAAAACACGCAAAAATCCTCCTCATTGCTAAAACTATACAAGCACAAAACACAGAGATTATAAATTCTGATTTACTGCGATATTCTCACTGAACTAACATTTCAATAATATAGATATATATTTTTAAAAGACTATAGTTGGCAATGTGGATTTACAAGGGTACTTTCTCCAGGATGATAGTTCCACATAATTCAGTTACATCTTTGTATGATAGGGTGGCAAAGTGACCTTGTTTTGTATGTGCTTAGCAAAATTATTAAATGAGCTTGTTTTGTCTCATTTTATTGAAGTCTCAGTGTAACCTTGTCTGGTGGTGTGTTGTGTGGGACTGTTTATGTCCAACAGGAGAATTATATTGCCTAACTGCTTCTGAATGTTGGGGGCTACAATCTTCCTTCTCAGTATCTTTTTTTTTTTTGTATTTGCTTTTTTTTTTTCAAAACAGCCCACAATTCTTTGGGAGGTGATACAAGATTATTTTCCAGTCTGATCATAATTTCTGCAATCTCTGTAAATAACCATAAATTCAAAAGGTTCCCACTGTCCGCACCCCAGTTCCCTTTTGGCACCTATACGTGAAATGTCATTTCTGGAAAATGGGGGGAAAATATGCTGCGTACTGGGCTTTTATCACATTACCCTTTGATGAAAAATTTTCTGATTGTTAAATTTAGAACACTGATACAAGAAGGATTAGCACTATCTTGTCAATAGAAATCTTTTTCTAGCTAACGTAGTGGCTGTCTTAGAAGAAAAATTATATTAAAAACAGCAGCCAATTCTCAGAGGCAACGGGCCATGGCCTAGCTTTGCTTTCCCACTTCTTCTTCTTAATTTCACTTTAGAATCACTGAGCAATTCTAGGAGAGGTAGCAAATGTCTGGCACAGGCTCCGGCTTCATAATTTGGCAACACAATTTTAACTCCTCACACTCTTCTGAAGAATTTGTGTTACACTTAAAGAAACAAAAGGAGAGGACACTTGGACTGGACAGGCAGAGAAGGCTGTGGCATAACAGAGCGTGGTCATCATGAGTGGAGCAAGTATGTCCCGCAGAACACAATGGGCTCTCAGGAGATGACTTAGCCAGGGGACGAGAAAACAAAAACTATATCCAGATTAGAAAAGTGTGTCATTTATAAAGTATACTACTCTTGAGTCTTCACTTAGTCAACTAAAAAAAAAAGTTTTTACACAAAAGTCAGGACGCTACACAATAAAAAAAGCCTACCATTGGCTAATACTTAAATATGAAGAAAACAACTTAGAACTTGTGCTTTTTGCGTGTGACAAGGATTTATGAGCTTGACATCGACTGAAACTCATGTTTTAATCTGTGCTTCAGGTCTATAGGATATGACCAAGAAAATTATTTTTCAAATCTCTGAAATTTACAGTGTCAGTAAAGCTTAAGGGATTTTTCTGAGTATGAAGGGGAGGGGAAGTCTTCTCCAAAACCTAATAAAATAAGACAGTTTTATTTTCAAAACAAAAGATGGTGATATTATAAAACTAGGCAAAAATAAGATGCGATGCCAGCACTTTCTCTTTGTAATTAATGCTCGGCTATCGCCCACCTGTGGCATTACATACGTGGTTAAGCTTTGGGAACGAAAGGAGGGAAGATGAAGGAAAAACAAAACTCCAAAACCTCCTGACAAAGCAGCCATCCCCTTGCACAGACAAGGGCTCACGTCTTCTGCCAGCCACTGATCCACAGATATTTTTTCCCCATTTAAAGACAGAGGCGTGGGTGAGGTTGGGGAGAGCAGGGGACACAGCCAAAGGAGTCAAGCAGGGTCCTCTCTTCACAAACCAGCCCCGCGTCCTCAGTGGCCGCTGACTTGTGCTGCTTCTGCTGTCTTGGCCTTCACAGCAAGCAGCATCTCTTTAAAACTTTTCTTGTTCTTGCTGCTTTTCTTGCCATTCTTGTCTTTGTTTTCTGACATCTTCTTGGCTCTCTCTCATTAGGTCAAAAAACACCTTGTCCACATTGACGCGCGTCTTGGCCGACGTCTCCGCGTACTGCACACCCCACTCCTCGGCTTTACTTCCGGCCTCCTCGGTGGGCACCTGCCTTCGCTCCTCCTCCAAGTCTGACTTGTTTCCCACCACGAGCAACGGTATTTTGTCTTCTTCAGCCTTGACGCGGAGAATCTGTTCCCTGAACTCAGCGGTTGCGGTAAAGGACTCGTGCTCTGTGATTGAGAACACCAAGAGGAAACCTTCCCCGCTCCGGAAGTAGTAGTCGCGAATGGCTGCGTAGTCCTCCTGCCCCGCGGTGTCCAGGATGTCTATCTGCACTTCTTCCCCGTCAAGCACCACCTTCTTTCTATAACTGTCGGCCTTGGTGGGTTCATAGTCTTCTACGAACTCGTCGTACATGAACGGAAGCGTCAGGGCGGATTTGCCGACCCCTCCACTGCCGACCATGATCACCTTGTGCAGGGCCAGCGAGCTCTGGCTCCTGTTCTTGTTTGCAGCCATCCTGCTGGTCTCCTCGGAGGCCACCCACAGACAGGAGACCCAGGTGAAGAGCTGGGACCGTCCCGCGCTGCCTCACCCGTCCGCACCCGGCCCGCCGCCCTTAGGCCCGCCCTGCAACCTCCAGTCGCCTCCTCCGGGGGCCAGACCCCAGCCGTGTCCCGCCGGTTTGTCATGGAGCAGACCCGGCTCGCTTCTCCACTCCCTGAGCGCGCCCCCGTCCTCAGTATCTTTAAATCCTCTAGAAGGCAAGGCATCTTATGAGCAATAAACTTTCTGTATTAAAAACCATTTTAAAAATGAGTTGTCTAGGGCAATCCAGCAAGACAAAGAATAAAAGGCATCTAAATTGGAAAGGAAGAAGTAGAACTGTCATTATTTGCAGACGATATGATTTCATATCTGGAAAACCCTGAGAAATTGATGACACAGCTACTCGGGCTAATGAACAAATTAAGCAAAGTAGCAGGATACAAGATTAATACACATAAGTCAGTAATGTTCCTATACACTAGAAATGACCAAACTGAAGAGACATTCAAGAAAAAGATACCATTTTCAATAGCAACTAAAAAAAATCAAGTACCTAGGAATAAATTTAACCAAAGACTTTTTTGTAAAAGATCTATTAAAAAAAAATAACACTATTAAAAGAAATAGAAAGGGGCCTAAAAAGATGGAAAAATATTCCGTGATCATGGATAGGAAGGCTAAATGTCATTAAGATGTCTGTTCTACCCAAACTCATCTACAGATGCAATGCAATCCCAATCAAAATTCCAACAACTGACTTTGCAGACTTGGAAAAGCTAGTTATCAAATTTATCTGGAGGGGGAAGATTCCTCGAATTGCTAAAACCATTCTAAAAAAGAAAAATGAAATGGGAGGACTTACACTCCCTGACTTTGAAGCTTATTATAAAGCCACAGTAGTCAAGACAGCAAGGTACTGGCACAAAGACAGACTTATTAATCAATGGAATTCAATTGAGAATTTGGAGATAAAACCCCAGATCTACGGTCGACTGATCTTTGATAAGGCCCCCAAAACCAATGAACAGGGACATGGTCTTTTCAACAAATGGTGCATGGAGAGCTGGATATCCATATACAAAAGAATGAAAGAGGATCCCTACTTCACACCATACACAAAAATTAACTCAAAATGGATTAAAGACCTCAACATAAGAGACAGTACCATAAAACGCCTAGAAGATAATGTAGGGAAACATTTTCAGGACCTTGTATTAGGTGGTCACTTCCTAGACCTTACACCCAAAGCACAAGCAACAAAAGAAAAAATAGATAAATGGGAACTCCTCAAACTCAAATGCTTCTGTAACTCAAAGGAATTTGTCAAAAAGGTGAAGACGTAGCCAACTCAATGGGAAAAAATATTTGGAAACCATGTGTCTGACAAAAGACTGATATCTTGCATATATAAAGAAATCCTACAACTCAATGACAATAGTACAGACAGCCCAATTACAAAATGAGCAAAAGATATGAAAAGAAAGTTCTCTGAAGAGGAAATACAAATGGCCAAGAAACACATGAAAAAATGTTCAGCTTCACTAGCTATTAGGGAGATGCAAATTAAGACCACAATGAGATACCACCTCACACCAATTAGAATGGCTGCCATGAAACAAACAGGTAACTACAAATGCTGGAGAGGATGTGGAGAAACTGGAACTCTTATTCATTGTTGGTGGGACTGTATAATAGTACCGCCACTCTGGAAGAGTCTGGTGGCTCCTTAGAGAACTAGATACAGAGTTACCCTTTGATCCAGCAATTGCACTTCTTGGTATATACCCGGAAGATCTGAAAGCAGTGACACAAACAGATATCTCCATGCCAATGTTAATAGCAGCAATATTCACAACTGCCAAGAGATGGAAACAACCCAAATGTCCTTCAACAGATGAATGGATAAATAAAATGTGGCATATACACATGATGGAATACTATGCAGCTGTAAGAATGATGTTGTGAAACATATGACAACATGGGTGAACCTCGAAGACATAATGCTGAGCGAAATAAGCCAGGCACAAAAAGAGAAACATATGTTACTACTAATGTAAACACTGAAAAATGTAAAATAAATGGTTTATAATGTAGAACGTAGGGGACTTAGCAATAGAAAGCAATTAGTGAAGGGGGAATGATAATCTAATCAGAACAGATAAGTTATTGTGGGTAAACTGAACGTTCTGGGAATGCTCAGGAATGACTATGGTTTGTTAATTTCTGGTGGGTATGGTAGGAACAAGTTCACAGAAATGTAGTTATCTTAGGTTATCTGTTTTTGTTATTCCTTTCCTGGATTATAGTCTGTATATTTTCTTGGGATAGAATAGGAACATGTTGGAAGTAATTCTAGGATATTTGTTATTCTAGGATATTTGTTTTTCCTTATTCCTTTGCTTTGGTTTGGTAATTCTAGGATATTTGTTATTCTAGAGTATTTGTTTTTTCTTATTCCTTTGTTCTGGTTTTGTTCGAAATGGTTTTTTTTATTGTCTATTTTTTTAATTTTTTGAGAAAGTTAATTTGAAAAAGAAACAAACAAACAAACAAAAAATATGCAGAGGTCCCCTGAGGAGCTGGGGGAAAATGCAGAGGTGTTAGGCTTTCTCACCTGGATGGTTGCTGATGTTCTCACAAACATTGAGGACTAGTGGCTTGATGTGCCGAACCCTCTATCATAGGACTTGCCTTTAAGAAGGATGCTACTGCAAAGAAGCTAGGCCTGCTTATAATTGTGCCTAAGCGTCTCTCCCTGAATCATTCTTTGTTGCTCAGATGTGGCCCTTTCTCTCTAACTAAGCCACCCTGGCAGGTGATCTTACTGCCCTCCCCTCTATGTGGGAACTAATTCCCAGGGGTGTAAATCTCCCTGGCAATGCAAGTTATGACTCCCAGGGAAGAATCTGGACCTGGCATCGTGGGATTGAGAGTATCTTCTTGACTGAAAGGGGGATGCGAAATGAAATAAAGCTTCAGTGGCTTAGAGAATTCAAACGGAGTTGAGCGGTCACTCTGGAGAACATTCTTATGCACTATATAGATAACACTTTTTAGGTTTTAATGTATTGGAATAGCTAGAAGTAAATACCCGAAACTATCAAACCACAGCCCAGTGGCCTTGATTCCTGAAGATGACTGTATGACAATATAGCTTATAAGGGATGACAGGGTGTTTTGGAAAACCGTGGATCACACTCCTTTTATCCAGTGTATGTATGTATGTATGAATAGAAAAATGGGGGCAAAAAAAAAATTCAAGGAAAAATGGGGGGGGGCAATTTTGGTGTTTTTTTTCACTTTTTTTTTTTATTCTTATCATCACTTTTTCTGGTACAAGGAAAATGTTAAAAAAAATAGATTGGGGTAATTAATGAACAACTATATGATGGTAATGTGATCAACTGACTGCATATTTTGGATGATTATAAGGTATGTGAATAAATCTTATTAAAAAATTAAAAAAAAACAAAAAAAGTGAGTCATATGTTGTGAAGCTGCAATCTTTTACACATGTACTTACATCACTGTATTTAATTAAGAAGTCTGCTTCATTAACTATTCTCAATAAAAATGGCAACCCATTTAAGTTTAGTTTACAGGTGGAAAGTCAAAGTGATTTTATTCAGACAATGTCTCGAGTTAAGAGGCAGGGTGCAAATTTCACTCAGTTCACTTTTCTCTATGAGATGTAATGTTAAACTTTATTAGTAAGTTATCTCTCTCCCTCTGATGATTGTATTGGGTGGGCCAGATTCTTTTCTTCGTGCTCTCTATCCATCTCGATGGCCAAAAAAAGACCTGAGCACTTATCTACTCTTCCTAAGCCAGACTTCAAAAGAGCTTATCTTCAAATTTTGAAAATCCATATTGTGAATACTTGTTTTCTTCAAATAAGAAATGTTATCCTCATGAATAATTAAAAAAAAATTTAATGGTCATTCATCATGAAATTTTTATTGGAAAATGTTTTCATAGTACATTAAGATTACTGTTTTTCATTATCATCCCAAACTGAACATCTGGCATTTTAGGGTTAAAATACTTCAGTAATTTTGAAGAAGTGGACTGATTTAAAAATTGACTATACAATGGCTATATCTGTTTTAGAACAGGTTACACTGTCACATTAAACACTTCTTCCCCAAATCTTTTGGGAGTAGTTTATGACAATTCATTCTCCAACAATCAAAGTTTGTCTCAAGTACTGCATTTTACTACTTGAAGGTATTACAAATTTAAAAAGGTAACACTCATAATGCCAAGTAATACAGAATTTGTAAGGAAATAGGTAAGTAAAGGCTTGTTGTGGGAGGGATGGAGAAATCAGTTCTGAATCACAGCAAGGCCTCTATAGTAGGTTACAGAGAACAGAACTTGCTGTAGCAGACGTTTTTGAAGTGTCTTAGGGCAAGTTTTTCATTCCTAGTCAAAGGGAGAACACTTGGCTAAAGGATCTCATAACTGGAATATTAGTAGCAATAGTAAACAGTAGTTTAAAAGGCTGAGCTCATCAAGCCTCTAAGGAATCAAAGCAAATGCCAGATGTCAAACTATTTGTTACTAAATGGGCTGATTAAACCAAAGAATTTGAGAGGGAGAAAATGGGGAACGTCAGTCAAAAGTTTTTGGAGTCCCACAGGAACTGATACAACTGAAAAATACTTCTAAATAGGCAAAATCAAGAATTAGTCCCTAATATATAACAAAATATATAAGGAAATTAATGTGTGCATGTATATACAGATAATGTGTACAGGCATTATAGGTTGTGAAATAAAAATATTTCCAGATATAAATGAAGATTAAGGATATTTATCATTTAAACCCAAGTGGTTTTCTTTAGTTAAGTTGATGGCTGTAAAGTATTTTTGAATTTTTATTAATGACTACAAAGAATTTCCAAAATTTAAAGTATGTTGTAAAAACTGAATAACAACAACAACAAAAAAAACCCAGTTTTCTGGGTGAAAAGTACTAATATATGTTACCATAAATTAAATCACATTGTTTATGATATATAATGCTAAAATTTTACATGAATATGGATCATAATGTGATATTTGTTACTTCAGATACAAGCTGCAGTCATAGAAGCTATTTCGGTACAACTACAAAAAAATCCCTCATAAATTGGTCCTCATTCATTTTACAGAATATGATATAGATTATATATGTCAAGCCTATTGATCTGAATAAAGAAGAAAAAACAACTGACAGCTACTTTTATATACCTGCTTGGTTAAATCTACTGAACTCTGTACCAGTCAGCAATGGTTTAAATTATAGCACTATCTGGATCATCTACAAAGAAGCAGTGAAAGAGATAATGGGAGTTGAGAAAAGCATGCAGAAATACAGAGATAAAGAACGAAAATCATAAAAATTGGGACAGAAGCCTTTTTAGAGTTTATCTATCTGCTGCTTAGTATATATCATCTTAAGGATATTTCACAAAAATACAATTCCAGTGGACATACCAAATGAAAAGATACTAGAATTCTACAGCTATGGAAATGCCCTATGTGACTGTAGGGGAGTGACATCTTAATGAGGAAATATTAATTCCTCTCATTAGTAAAAAGGAGACAATGTTAATGATTTATTTTAAGGACAGTAAAAATGAAAATAGTTTATAATATTTAAATAAGGAGTTGAAAACCTCCTTATTAAAACAATTACAAAAACCACATAAGATACAGAGAGCACTACTGAAGAACTTATCTTCCCATGCAGTTCAATCAACCTATCTTCATAAAGTACCCTTCAAGTTAAATTAATAATGGCATCTATAATTTTTTTCTAAATATTTAAGTCCAAGTGTCAATGAACTTCTTGTTCACAGTTTTAGGTCAAGGTTGTAATTTCAACTCAAAAAACTAATTTTGCAGAGTATATTGTAGATAAATCTCAGTTTTTACCCCTTATTATTATATTCTTCAAAGACAGAGAATTTAAATGTTAGGTCTTACCTGACCAGGTTCTGTTCCAGTAACAGTCAAGTCTTGGATGGACCTCCGTCTTGGTTGTCCGTTGCCTTTTAAGAAACAAAAAAAAACAGTAAAACACTGAAATCTATTCAGACGGACAATAAGGGTGTAACTGCTACAGTAGGAACTTGGAATTTGTTGCTCCTTAGAACTATACAAAATGTTTGTGGGGAAAAGAATAAGTGAATTTGTTGAAGAAAAAAAGAAGAGTGAAAAAGACGTAAGGAAAGGAAGAGGGACAGCTGCAGTGTTTTAACTCAAAAATTGCTGGCCTACAACAAAGTATGTCCTAATACAATAACCACTCCTACCACATGAGTAGCTGCTGAACTCTCATCCACCATCTTCTGTCATGTGTTTAAATAGATGAATGCTTGGAGGCTGGGGCTGATGATGGCATCTATTTCAAGGGCCTTACGCTATAATTTCTACAGCAAGACAGCTAGCAGGTTGTAAGACATTACTGACTTTAACCAGTAGCAGTACTTACTTGTTTCAAGGCCTAAAAGAATGTTTAGGCTTAAATTTATTATACCCAGTCACAACTCATTTAATCCCATTAGTCTTTGTCAAAACCTAGTCATTTATTATGTGTGAACAACATTTAATTTCCTACTGGAGATGAACGACTCGTTCTTTTCTCAAATATAATGCTTGTTGAAATGGGTTAGTGGGTTAATGTTAGGAACTTCTATGCTAATAAAAATTCAATTAAAAATGAGTTTATGAAAGAATTCTACAGTCTGAATTAAGCAACAGTTTCATTCAGCACTTTTACTTGGGAATAGGGCTGTTTATACAGTATCTTCTAAGATGAGAGATCAGCTGTTTAAAAGGAAACACCAAAATACTATGAGTAACAGCTGACACAATGCTCAAAATTCTTTTGACTTTGAAAGCTGTATTATGTAATTTCTTAACAGTGGGCATGAGAACATGTGCTCTATAGCAGTGGCCTTATTACCAGACAGAATTCATTCTCAGAATTTTTTATTTCCACATTCCTGGATATAACCCCTTAATCCACGTGGCCCCATTATTATTGTGCACATACAATGGAAAAAGAATGCTTAATGCAATATATGAGTAGTAAATATAAAAACTCAAATTACGACCACCCTTGAAGGTGGAAGTCATCATCACTCTTTTCCATTTTAGGCTGTCTTTTAGAATTCTTTGCATAACCTTAATTTGAATGCACTTCAAATTTCACTTTATTGTAAGAAGTTCCAACTTTTCCTTACAGATGAACATAATAAACTGTGCATTTATTGAATCAGGCATACTAATGATACTTTGGTTAATACCTTTAACTAGCCCTATTTCCCAGGGACAAAAAGGATCCCCACCACCATGACTAATAAGCAATTTTAGACACATTTCATCTAACACACTCATACTAAAATTAGCTTAGATTAGACAGGCTTGTAAAAGTGTCTGGAATTCTCTTTTCAGATCAGCAACACTTGTGAATCTGAGGAACTACCCAGCTCTTGTGTCTAAAAACCATTACATCACCATTGAAATAATGACAAAAAAAATTCAAATGTAGGTGGGAGAAAGAAGGGGAGTAAAAACTTTCAGAAAGTAGGGTAAAGAAAAGCTGACAGTTAATGAATACCATAGAATGAGAAATCTTCAAGCCTACAGCATGAGTCAAAGCATGCAATATTAGGCAATGCATTTAATTAGCATAACTATGGCATAAATCATCTGGCAAACAGTTCAGACGAAGCAAAAAAGGATTGCAATCAACAAATACTTGTTGCTCCAATATTAAGTTTTAGTTATAATTTAGAAATATGAATGTAAAGAAAAATAATCTATTATTGTAAATCAAAATTAACAGTTGTGTTCACAGTAAATTTGGATTCACTCTGAATTTTTCTGTGTGTGTGACAGAACACTAATTTAGAAACTCACTCATTTTACATTTTTGCATGGTTCGTTGAGATGTGCATCCCTACATTACACATGGTAGTACAAATGAAAAAAAAAGTAGGAAACAAGAGGCAAAAAGATGTAAACAGATGCCTGACCAAGGAATCTGAAACCTTCAAACAATGTCCTGAGCATTTAATTCTGTAATGAATTCTGGAACTTTCATGACTTACCCACAGATTACAAATGACAATTTTTAGAATAACTCTTCTCAGTAAGAGTGACAACCACATCTCCAATCC
>PVKY010007938.1:0-14483 GCA_004027775.1 Bradypus variegatus
ACTTCGTCTCTCTGGTGCTATCTCTGAAACACAGAGCATACAGCTGGTGGAAACACTATGCCTCTCTACTCATCCTCAAGGTCATTGTATTTCTGTGTAAGCATGCTATCCATTGATGTTATAATTATCACCTTTCTGCTTAATACAAATGCAACCTTGTTTTCAGTTAAATCCTATCATTTGTCTCTTTCTTTAAAATGAGACAAACTGTTTCAGTTTGATCAGGTCCCTGGGTGCTAAGCAGTACTGTTTAACACGATGAAAATCATTTTCAGAAACACTTCTAAAGCTAAGCATGCTGAGTCAGTCCTCACCTCACCACAGATATTAAAGATTATGGGAAAAATAAATAAAGAATTTTAGTGTTTTATTTTCATAGGTTTTTGTTTTTCTTTGTTTTTGTTTTGTTTTTTAATTTTGTTTGGGCCAAGGGAGGGAGGAGATTTGTTTGTTTCTGTCCAGAGGCAGTGATCAAGAAAGCCAACAGCCTCTTCACCAAAGTATTTGCTGGCAACTGCCCTCCTGCATGTGGATGTATAGATCATGTTTTTGCATTTATTTCACATTTAGTGGCGGGTGGTGGATAGCTAGTTTCACCACATTCCAGCCACTGTGCCTCTAGTGTGAAAGTTTGGCACCTCTTATCCCTACTGGATGTGTGCATGCAGCTGTGGGTTTGGTTTGAATTTTTTCATTGCACTTTTAAATGTTATCTGGCTACATGCTAAATATAAAAATAAGAAAACAATGAAAATTAAGAAAATAATGGGTGTGTCACGAGTCATCATCTACAGTGATTATCATGAATATAGAGCAACAGAAATAATGCCATTGGAAATCTACCCTGGTAGGATCACAATTGACTGATAAATTTCCCTTGTCAGCAATGAATGGTAGGTTTGCCTAGCTGGCTTGTCTCCTGGCCCCCACAGATCAAAGCAGTCTCATGTTCAAGTACAGAAGATGTAGAAGTTACTGTTAAGTTCAGGGATTTGTAGTCCTGGCTGAGTGGGGATGAACTTTCAGAGGGATGAATATTTCTGCACAGGGTTGCTCTTGTTTCAGAGCTGTGCGTGTTGATTCTGCTTCTTTACTTGGTGATTGGCACCATCTTAGGGAATTGTACTGGTCTGCTGTCCTTTATTATATTGAAATTCTACAGCAATTGTCCCCTATTTATCCAACATCCCCTTTCTCTCTAATAGTTCTGCTTCTACACTCCAAGCATGGTGACTGCTTGATCTTTAGATTCTCATCTTCATTACATTTCCCAACTGGAATCTCTCACTATAGCTTTTACCTTTTGTGCCCTTATTCCTAGAGCATTTTTACAAAGACAAAAAATGAAAATAAATAAATAAAACATATTAACTACAAGCTCACCTTGGCAGTTGTTCTTCCTTTTAGACTAATTATGTCTGAATATACAATTGCAATAGCATGCATATAATTGTATTTAAAAAATTTCCTATCACCATAGTTTCAGATTCCTTCATTCTTTGTAATTGTTTATTTTAATAATTTCACATATTATCCCCTCATTATTGGTTATTTCCCTATTTCCATCTTGCATATTTTCTGCAATAAGAATTTTCATGTCTGTAACACTTTTATTATGTTGAGTAATTTCCTTAAGGAAAATTCTCAATTGTGTATCAAAGTCTGTGGCAATTTTTATATGTATTACAATGCTTGCCCCTTTATTTAGCATTTTACAAACAAATAATACAGTACAAAGAGATTTTTATATAACAACTGCCTTGCCTATCTCTGGTCTCATTTCTAAGAAGCAATAACCTTTCTTTTTATTCCATCTTATTGAGATATATTCACAAACCATACAGTCATCCAAAGTGTACAATCAATTGTTCACAGCACCATTATATAGTTGTGCATTCATCACCACAATTAATTTTTGAAGGTTTTCATTACTACAAAAAAAAGAATAAAACTTAAAGTAAAAAACAACACCCAAAACATCCCATTCCCCCCATCCTTCCCTATTATTCATTACTTTTTATACCCATTTTTATACTCATCTGTCCATACACTGGATAAAGGGAGTGGCAGCCACAAGGTTTTCACAATCACACAGTCACACAGTGTAAGCTATATAGTTATGCAATTGTCTTCAAGAATCAAGGCTACTAGGTTGAAGTTACACAGTTTCAGTTATTTCCTTCCAGCTATTCCAGTATACTAAAAACTAAAAAGGGATATCTATATAATGCATAAGAATAACCTCCAGAATGTCCTCTCAACTCCATTTATTTTGTTTCATTTCTCTTCCCCCTTTTGGTTAAGGAGGCTTTCTCAATCCAACAATGCTGGGTCGAGAATCATCCTGGAATTATGTCCCATGATGCCAGGGAGATTTACACCCTTGGGAGTCATGTCCCATGTAGGGACAGCAAGTCCACCTGCCAAGGTGGCTTAGAGAGAGAAGCCACATCTGAGCTACAAAAGAGGTTCTCTGGGGGTGACTCTTAGGCACCATTACAAGTAGGCTTAGCCTCTCTTTTGCAGTAACAAGCTTCATAAAGGCAAGCCCCAAGATCCAGGGCTCAGCTTTCTGAATTGGTAGTCCCCAATGCTTGTGAGAATATCAGGAATTCCCCAGAGAAGGAAGTTTAATGCTTCCATATTTTCCCCCAGCCCCTCAAGGGGATTTTGCAAATAATTTTTGTATGCTGTCCATATTACTCTGGAATGTATTAACCTGAACAAACCAACCAGATCTCACTCCCTATTCAAAGTTCCATGTAATTATGAAGTGTTTGCTTAGCTTTACTCAATATGCCCAGCTACAATGAAAGATAAAGTGATTTTCTTACTAGCTATGTTTATAAATGCCATTTTTGTCTACTTTAAAGAAAAGAATGCTATCTATGCTTGAAAACTGCACACACTCCAATCAATGTAATACATTTTACAGATTATTGCTTTCTATAAAATTAAATTCTTTTGTTCTGTCAAGGCTAAAATAGCTATTGCTGATTATGTTTTATTGTTAAAAAAAGAACCTACTCAGAGACATTACTGTTGCTAATCAAAAAGAAAGTATTCTTAAACTAAAATTCTCACTACTGAAAATGTCATTCAAATGTGGTAAATTGTTTTTTCTTCATTCACAAGCCCACACTGGCCTTACAATAACAACTTAAATAAATCTGGGTTTTCCTATTCTTGAAAATTTTAAATACATTAGAATTGAATCATGTTATTATTTTTTTTTTGGTCATCATATCTATATTTAAACAGTGGAATCAGCTTTGTCATCTACTATTTTACAAATGATTTTAGAAATTGGTTAACATAGTTTAATTAACATTAGTAAAATATGGTGATTACAGGTTGCTGAAAATTAGTTCTGATATGAATTTTTGCTAAAATTCACATTTGAAGCAGAATCGTTCCACTCTTATGATCAAAAATGGGACTTGACTGGACAAACTAAACATTTGATCTGAAGAAACTTAGTTGGAGAAAACCTGTCGTGTGGACAGAGGCAAATAATATTCATGCTGTATGCTATTTAAATATTAGCATGTTCTAGAATATAAAGGGATGAATTTAAATTTGACTTTTACAATCTACATCAATATTTTGAATATGTGAAAATTTTTGTATAAGAGGATGTGTTAAACTTTGCTTAAATGGGGTCAAAGTAAAGAAGGAGGGCAAGAAAGCTACATTACTGAAATCTCTAGTATGAAAGATTCAGAGGGAGTTAGCAACATGTATAAATGAAATAATACAGTATATTGGTCATCATATTTAAACATAGAATAACTTTAATATATTAGAGACCCGTACTATAAAAGTTCTCTGCTAATGTAAAAAATAAAGCAAATGTAATTCTTTCAGAATATATAAGTTGAGCATTCTTTACTGTGCAGTTCCAAAATTACACACAAGGAATGTTTATTTGTTTTCTGCACTATACTGTGGTTGTAGGATAGTTAGTATATAGTAGTATTTGGCTTTACATTTTTATAACATAAATCATTTTATGCCATTCTTGTAATTACCAACTCTTAGAACTGTGTTGCCTAATATTGAGGATGTGACTAATTTCTTGCATTTGGCAGAGTAGTTCTATAAAAACTAATAACTAAAAAATAAAATACAAATGACCCAGTAAACTATGCCAGAGGAATATGCATTTATTTTGAAAAGCAAACAGTATAAATACTTAATAGTTTAAAATTAATTATTTAATGTGATGTCTTCCACATCAGGGCCATAAACTCTATTCAGTCAACCTTTTTACATGACATTATAATTTAAATACGTATTTATTTAGTCTATTCTTTATAAGTTGACCTAAGACTGAAATGTATGTAAAAGGTACATTTATTGTGCATTAAAACTTAATTGTGTTTTCAAAGGGCCTTGAAGGAGCATGACCAGTCCAACAATAAGACTAGCTCTCTTACTCTACATTCTCATTTTAAATCAGGAATTGCTTTATTAAAGCAGCTGGTTTAAAGCATAGCGAATTAACCAACGTAAAATAAACCAATGTAATCAAGGCAGATTACTTCCCAATTAGTAATTTTTAGAGCCCAGGTGATTTATTATTTGGTGATGTTCATACAAATTTGATGAGACAAATTTGACTATATGAGATGGGTAAGAATTTTGATCATGATTCTGCAAATCAAGAATGGAACAATTTTTTAGAATAACGGAAGGTGAGGAAAAAAGAGGGAAACCCTGGAATATGGTTTTATTCTTTAAGAGCACTCTAGGGGACACTATTTTCTTCCCTTAAAGTGAATTTGAGCTGTCCTTCAACTTAAACATATACAAATTATGATCAAACTCACTTGTCAAACAACTTCTATCCCCATCTAAATTCCCTAGTGTCAGTGTATCCCTAGAAATTTCTTCCACCCTTAAAACAGTTATCTTTAGTATGTATCTCCCTTATTTAGAACTTTCTTCTGTTTTGATACATGAGCCATTAAATCTCTATCCACAACAAACTCCCAACCTGAACATCCAGTAACTCCTAAGTTTTCCTCTACCATTCTGATTTCCACCTAGTCTTCTATTATATGTTAAAAGTAAAATCAAATCTCTGAATTGGCATGCATTTCTTTTTTTCTCTGGCATTGCTTCTCCAGAATGGCCAATTTGAAGAAAAAAGGCCATAAAATTACAAAAATGTTCACTTTAAAAAAAAATTTGTGTTGCGATGGCAGAACCCAAATTCATACAGGTATATTCAAATGTAGACTCTTTCCATCCTGGGTGACTGACATAACCTATATCTAAACCAATATAATTTTATTAATTTGTTAAATACAAATTTGTTATTTATTTAATACAGATTTGTTTATTTGTTAAATACAGAACTGTGATTAAACAGTTCTATTTAAGTAATGGATTGTGATGAGGTTATCTAATGAATTAATTTTGGGAGGAGAATCCAAGCTGTGTTTAACTAATACAGAATGAAACTGGGATAGTCCAAATTTAAAGAATAAAAGCTCTGAGATAAATTACTTGTGCAATTATGTTAAAAAGATTTATTCTGTGTGAAAATGATTTGGGGTGTGGTGGGGTGTAGTGTGGAGAAGGTAGATAAGCACCCAAGCCACGTTTGAGTCATCTTTGTTTAGTATCACCACAATGACTTACTTATTCTTAATAGGTGTTTAATAGAATTGCTAGATCAAATGCATTAATGGTTTTTTTTTTTTTTTTTTTTTACAACTGCTGTGGTCTGCTGATCTGTTGTTTTGGGATACACCCATTTTCTAAGAAAGCTACCTGATTGCTTGTAAAAGATTGGGACTATTAGGTCCCAATCCATTGCACTGATTACTGGTAAAATTGAAGCTCCAATGGCCAGTGCAATACCCAGAGAACAATGCAACAGTTTGAAACACTAACTTTTACCTCACTTCTTTCATCTACACATCAGGAAAAATTATTTTACCTTCCTCATATGGTCATTTTGAATATTAAACAATAGGCCCTTTGCACAATGCAGGAAGATAGATCATTAATAAAAGCTATTTTCTTTATCCAACATTATATCTTTATAGTCCATGTGAATATGTGCCCTTCCATAAATACAGACTAAATATTAAAAGTCTAAGAAAATAAATTCATTTTCTCTAAAGCTCTATTGCCAAAAACATGTATAGGAAGAACAGAAGACCGAAGAAAAAGCACACTGTACTGTATGCTTATGACTGGAGTGGCAGTCACATTGGGATGAAATTGAAACAAAAGTATGCTCTAGGTTGCTTTGTGATTTTAGGTATCACCTTCTCAAACCTCAGTAATATAGTTCAAAATTTTCTCCTCTTTAGATTTTAGGGATACCCATGAAATGTGTTGATTCTGTGATGTGGTTTAGAAGCACACTGCCAAACACAATATAAGTTAAAAAGAAAATTCAATTAAATTCATTAAAAATTAGGATCACCTAAAAGTTAAATAGTAATTTTATATATTACTATAGTTTTTTTCCCTTTAAAAAGCTAACTCACAGTAAAAGGCCAGAAAATTGTTTCTAGATTAACTATTTACTAATAAAAAGGTTGTTTTTAACTTTAACATTAGGAAGCTTGAAAGCATATCCTTATCCAACTACAAACTCATCAGATACTTATATATATAAAAAAATTAGCATGAAAATCTGTGTTGGACTGGTTTAAATAAAAGGCATTTTTTTAATTAGGTAAAATATTTATTTACCTGTATTGCTTCTTAAATGCATCTTTAGTTTTAAAATTAAAACAATATATGAGAGCAGCTGGTTTATCCTTCAGATTTATTGTACTTATTAAAAGTTAATTTTTCTTGAGACGGCACATTGGCAGGTTTGGTGTTTCCTGACACTATCAATATTTAAAAACAAATTGCTTTTGAAAGTTTTATCATTCAGAAAGAAAAAAGGGTCTTCTCATAATTGAAAATAGTAATCTTTTCAAAAAAGTAGACAGGAAAATGCCTAAATAACCATTCTTGATAAAGAAAGGAGACAAATTTCAAATTAAAATGCAAATTTAAATGAAGTAAATTTTATAAAGTATCAAAAAGCTAGGGACATGCACAGATATTTAATGTCTAATAAGAGGGGAACAGCACTGGAACTTAAATATGATAGGATTGATCAACAATAAATATTTTTAGTGCAAAGAGTGCAGAAAAATTTCTGAAGGCAAAGATCACAGCAATCATTCTAATCTGTACAAAATCAGTCTCAGTTTTGTATACAATCTATGCAGTATGTATGAATTCAGCCACTGGGTTGAAATGACAATTCACAAATCATAAATATAAAACAATGTACTTAGTTGTTTGTCCCATTCCTCTCTTGGTAGCTCATGTTTTAGGAAAATCTATAGTGGAGCATGAAACTGGCTGTGCATTGCTATTGCCTGCTGAAGTTTCTCTTCCTTGGCTCTTCTACAGTGGCAAATTGTTCTTTTTTCCATGAAGCTACTGAGAAAATCATCTATTTCAGTTTTCCCCTCCAAGAAATTTCCAGCAGTATTACCAGATTCTTCCTCAGCTTCCTGTGCAGCTACTTTTAATCTTGCCTGTAGGGCTCTTGCACTACAGCTCTCACTAAGTTCACGCTGCCTTTGCATCTTCTTTTCAAAAGTAGATTTCATTTGTGAAAGTAATTCATACTTATCTAAAATAGTCTGCCTTTTGGCTTCCAAGCTGGGCTCCAAAAGGAGATTTTTTCTTGCCAGCTCCTCAATACTCTTTACTAAGTCATCCTTGTCATTAATAATTTGTTTTAGTTGAGGTAAACTCAGAAACTGTTCCAGTAATATCTCCTCCTGTTCATTCATATCTGTGAGTTGTGACACACTTAGTTCTGAGAGTTCTGGAAATGCATCAGGGACATCTGGCATCTTGTATCCCAAACCATTTTGGCTTACCGGTGCAGAAGTGTCTATTGTGGGAACAGGTAACGGCAGATTTGAAAGGACACCAAATGAAGGAGCAGCAGGTTTGGCTGTGGTATAACTTGAGGTTGAGGAAACAGTGTCAGCAACAGATACAGAAGTGATGGTCCTGTTAGCTTCTTGTGGGGGACATGGAGGAAGATATGAAAAACCCTGAGAAGCATAAGGAGGCATCCCACCTGGGTTACTATATAGGTATGGAAATGCTGTTGAAGTGGGAGCCAAAACTGGAGGATTCTTCCAAAACTCATCCAATAGACTTTGAATAATTTTTCCAAGATCTGAGTGCGTTGTAAAATTGTTTACTAATGGACAGATAACATACACTCCTTGTTTATCCATTAGATGATGCCGTATTGGTGGATAAACACTGATCACTGGTTTTTCCTGAGGAAGTTGTGGAGGAAGCAATATATTAATGTTAATTGTCAAGTTGTTTACAGTGAATGGTAATCTGTACTCCACATCTTACTGTATTTCAGCTACACTGGAATGTGAGTTCCAGAGGGACTCGATCAGGCGCTGTTTCTGCTGCTGAAGGCTGGTGAGGCCACCGGGGGACCCAGTTGCGGAGGAGGTGCTCTTGGTCAGGGGAAAGAGCCAGCTCATCCTCCTCAGGTCCCCGGGCCCAAGGCCCTACAAGGCACAGGCCTGCTTCTCCCAGATGCTCAGCCCGGCAGTTCTCCGCCAACGGAGGAGCGGGCTGAGACGCCGGGGGCCGCATCTTCTCTAAGCAAGCCCGCTGGGGATCCCCGATTCCTAGGGGGCATGCTATGACTGCCAGGAGCTGTAGCGAGACAACTCGCCACCCAGAACAGGCAGTCCAGTGTCACGGCCCAGGAGTGCAGAACAGTTAGGCAGTCTGACTGCCCAGCGATCCACCACCACCCAGCCTCCATCACCTCCATCATATTATTTCTTTTTATATTTCAAGCTTTTAAAATTAAGTTTTAAAACATTATAATAAGATAATTTAAAGGATAATAAGATATTTTGAAAACCTTAATATAAGCGGTCTCAAGATAGTTATTTTTTTATTTTTTTGTTTTTTTAAAACAATTTTATTGAGATATAGTCACACAACATACAGTCATTCCAAGCATACAATCAGTTGTTCACCGTATCGTCATATAGTTGTGCATTTGTGATGATAAATCACAAATTCACAATCAATTATCATCACAATCAATCTTTGAACATTTTCATTACTCCAAAAAATAAAATTAAAATTAAAATAGAAAAGAACATGCAAACTATCCCATTCCCTTCCTCCCCCATTGTACATTTACTTTTTGTTTTTTTTTTGAAATAAAAGAAAAAAATTTTCATTAATGAATAATTCAAGTGACATAATTTTACCATTACAACCAGTTGCCCCTGGGTACCCTCATTCAGCTGTGCATTCATCACCGCATTTCATTTCTGTACGATTTTTAGAAACTTTTAATTGCTCCAGGCAAGAAATAAAGTGAAAGATACAAAAAGAGAAAAAGAAAAGGAAACTTGAATCCTCCCTTATTCCCAACCAACCACCCTCAATTCTTGACTCATAGTGTTGGTATAGTACATTTGTTACTGTCCATGAAAAAATTCTGAAATGCTACTAACTGCAGTATACAGTCTGCAATAGGTATATATTTCCTCCCTATATACCCCTCTATTAACTTCCAAATGTGTTGTCATACATTTGTTCTGGTTCATGGAAGCGATTTCCAATATTTGCACAGTTAATCATGGACACTGCCCACCACAGGATTCAGTTTCATACATTCCCATCTTTCGATATCCAACCTTCCCTCTGGTGACATATATGACCCTGAGCTTCCCCCTTCCACCTCATTCACACACCATTTGGCACTGTTAGTCATTCTCACATCTTGCTACTGACACGTCTGTTCATTTCCAAATACCCACATTCATTCTAGTTGAACATTTCGCTAATACTAGGCAACTGCTACATTCTTAAGCCTCATCCTATATCCTGGTATGTTATATTTCATGTCTATGAGTTTACATATTACACTTAGTTCCTATTAGTGAGACCCTGCAATAATTGTCTTTATGTGTCTGGCTTATTTCACTCAGTATATTGCCCTCAAGGTTTTGTCATCAACCCATTTTTTTTTAATATGGTTTTGTTCACTCACTATACGTTCTGTCCTAAGTAAATAATCAATGGTTCTCTGTATGGTCATATATTTATGTGTTCACCACCTTCACCACCATCTATATAAGGGCATCTACATTTCTTCCACAAGGCAGGAGGGTGAGTCAAAGAAGGTAAAGAGGCAAAGGAAAGGAAGCATAATACAATGATTCTATTAGTTACAGTCTCTAATTTATGTTGATTGCATCCCTCCCCAATGCCTCCCCACCTCTAACACCCTACAAGGTTGACATTTGCCTGTTCTCCCTCATAAAAGACCATATTTGTACATCTTATCACAACTGTTGAACACTCTAGATTTCACCAAGTTACACGGTCCCAGTCTTTATCTTTCCTCCTTTCTTCTGGTGTCTCACATGCTCCCAACCTTCCTCTCCCAACCATATTTATGGTTATCTTTGTTCACTGTACTTACATTGTTGTGTGACCATGTCTCAAAATTGTGTTCCAAACCACGCACTCCTGTCTTCTATCATTCTGTAGTGCTCTCTTTAGTATTCCCTGTAGGGTGGATGCCTTGTTCACAAAGTCTCTCATTGTCTGTTTGTTGGAAAATATTTTGGGCTCTCCCTCGTATTTGAAGGGCAGCTTTGCTGCATATAGGATTCTTGGCTGGTGGTTTTTCTCTTTCAGTATCCCAATATATCACAAATATATATCACAAATATATCCCAAATATATCACCTTCTTACCTCCATGGTTTCTGCTGAGAGATCCGTACATAGTCTTATTAAGCTTCCTTTGTATGTGACGGATTGCTTTTCTCTTGCTGCTTTCAGGATTCTCTCTTTGTCTTTGACATTTGATAAGCTGATTATTAAGTGTTTTGGCATAGGCCTATTCAGATCTCTTCTGTTTGGAGTACGCTGTGCTTCTTGGATCTGTAATTTTATGTCTTTCATAAGAGATGGGAAATTTTCATTAATTATTTCCTCTATTATTGCTTCTGCCTCTTTTCCCTTCTCTTCTCCTTCTGGGACACCAATGATATGTATATTACTGTACTTGGTTTCATCCTTAAGTTCCCGGAGACATTGCTCATATTTTTTCATTCTTTTCTCCATCTGCTCCTTTGCATGTAGGCCTTCAGGCATTTTGTTCTCCAGTTCCTGAGCACTTTCCTCTGCCTCTTGAGAGCTGCTGTTGTATGTTTCCATTGTGTCTTTCATCTCTTGTGTTGTGCCTTTCATTTCCATAGATTCTACTAGTTGTTTTTTTGAACTTTTGATTTCTGCCTTATGTATGCCCAGTGTTTTCTTCACAGCCTCTATCTCCTTTGCAATATCTTCTCTAAACTTTTTGAATTGATTTAGCATTAGTTGTTTAAATTCCTGTATCTCAGATGAAGTATATGTTTGTTTCTTTGACTGGGCCATAACTTTGTTCCTCTTAGTGTAGGCTGTAATCCTCTATTGTCTAGGCATAGTTTTATTGGTAATCCAGTGAGGCTTTCCCAGACCAGAACAGGCTCAGGTCCCAGAGGGAAGAAATATTCAGTATCTGGTTTCCCTGAGGTTGTGTCTTAGAACACTGCTCCACCCTGTGTCTTGGGTCACTGTGGTTTTCTGCCCAGCAGGTGGCACTTGTCAGCCTATAATTCTTGACTGGTGTGAGGAGGTGTGGCTGTGTTCCCCCAGGCTCTGGGGTCTGGTTCTGAATGGAAAGGGCCCTGCCCCTTTCCTCTTAGGGAAGATAGACCCCCTAGAGGGAGGTCATTAGCATTTCAATGGTCTCTCTCTCTGCTTGTGCTGTGCCCACCCTTCTCTGAATCACAGTCCTGGGAACTGTAATGACTGGGGCTTTCTCCACTGAGCCGAAAAAGAAACAGATAGTCCCTTTCAGACCAAGTCCAAGCAAGGTCAGTGGTCACCCAAAGCCTCTGTCTGTTTTCTGGGGATTCATATTTGTAGTGAGCAGTTCACACTCACTACTTAAAACCCCAGTTGAAGCTCAGCTGATCTATATTTGCTTGCTGGGAGAGAGCTTCTCTCTGGAACCATGAGGCTTTGCATCTCGGGCTATGGGGAGGGTTCTCCCAGCTTGGATCCACAGGTTTTACTTACAGATTTTATGCTGTGATCTCGGGCATTCCTCCTAATTCAGGTTGGTGTGTGATGAATGGACGGTCTCGTTTGTCCCCCCACAGTTATTCTGGATTATTTCCTAGTTGTTTCTGGTTTTCTTTTAGTTGTTGCAGGGGGACTACTTAGCTTCCACTCCTCTCTATGCTGCCATCTTCCCTCCTCCTAAGATAGTTATATTTTGAGGGGTCAACATTGGCTTAAATCCAACTGATTAGCTTATTTAGCTGATTGTGCCTTAATAAGCTATGAAAATTTGCTTGTATTACAAAAACAAAATGAGACCAAATACATGGGCTAAATTCAATTTGTCAGTTGAGGGTGGAATATGTACCTAACCCAAGATCAGAGAGTAGTCACTTGCACAAAGTTCCTCCATTTTAGCATACACATGACTAATAAATGAAAATATAGCCTGTCAGCTGCATATTAAATACAGAGTAAGATTAAAGGTAGGTGCATGTGTATAAGTATATGCAATTATATCAAATCATTTCAACCCCCAAAATTAGTCTACTTTCAGAAATATATTTTTGGTTAAAAATATCAAAACTTCTATCTGGAAATGGATTTTCTTTTTTATGATTTTGTGACATATTCATTGCATAGGAATTGAAGTGTGGTTCAACAGAATTATCACATTTCTCAACATGTATTAACTAACTAATGAATAGAGTAAACTTTAAAAACAAACACAAATGCCTTGAAAAAGAAAAGACAATGTAGATGACACTAAATTAAATACATGTTGCATATTTTGAATTCCAGTTTCACTAGAATTGTTGATTTTTCCAGAAAGTGACAGTGTCTTGGAATTCCAATGTTTTATAACATTATTGTTGATGCTCATCAAATACAGAAGAATTTTTAAAATTTTCAAATCAAAAGTTTTCATTTTAAATATTAATATCTCAAGGTCAGAGAAATTATCCAACTTCTCAATAAAGTTAATTCATAAAAGCACTGATGGCTTGTAGGGGAAATTACCTGCAGCCCTCAGTCTTGTGTCTTTTCAGCTACATAATTCTAACAATCATACCAATATACAGTAACTAGTAAGTCATCAATACATACAATAAATGAAATTTATCCCTCCTGTTAGTTATGAAAGTGTAATTCTTTCCTGATAAAACTCTTGAAAAGAAATTCTGTTCATTAATCTGTTCATTATTTTTGTCTGTGGATATTTGCTTTTATCAATCACTGGCCTTTGCAATGTGCAACAGATTTTTTAAAAATCTCTAAATTGAAGAATCTCTGGGTCTGATGACCTCCCAATTATGTGACATAAAACAATTCTTCTAATCTTACCTCATCTTACAAATGATATTCTTTATTTTGCATTCTAGGACTCTATGGTTTTACTGCCTTTATTCTTCTTGTCTTCCTAATTATTCTGTTATCTTTACTGCCAGGCTGTGCTTTCTAAATGTATGCTACCTACTTCTTAAAATTTTAGTCCTGAATTCTTCATGTACTAACCTTGGACAAATTACTTAACTTCTTTATATCAAATTCTGTGGTTTGGATTACTCAATATTCTTTTTATCATCCCTCCAGTATGCTCCTCTTTTTGCAGAGACTGGGAAAGAAAAACTTACATATCCAAGAACTGCTTTATCCTAAGGTTAGAAATATATTTAGGTTCTGCAGAAGCACAACACAGGCAATCTGAATTTACAGCTTAAAGCAATGGCACCTGATACCTGAGCCCAAAGCCAAAGCAGAGGTTTCCATATTTGAGAGGCACTTTCATTTCCATAACAAACTTCCTACATGGCCCAAAACTGTGGAACAGATTTGGGTGATATATCCCAAAAACCAGTTTAGCATCTGTTTATTCAGCTTTCACAACCATTTTTCAAACCATTCATTAATCTGTATTAAATACCTTCATGCTTTAAGCCAGCTAAAACAGTTTCTATTCTCTGAAATTGAACCCAGAGTTGCAAAGTTTATGTGCCTGTTTGCTTATGTGCAAAAGGGAGACAAACATAGTACCTACTTATAGGATTTTGATAAAGATAAATGAATTAATACATTTTAAGCAATTGGAACAGTGTGATGTATAATAATAGCTGCTTAATAGTTTTAGTTTGTATTGCTATTATATTTTCGCTCTCATGATTAAGAAATTACTATAAAATAATGGCTAATAAAGTCTTATAAGAATAATAGTTTGTCTCTCAGATAAATAACTGAAAATTGAATCCAAGATACAGAAATGCACTTAAATAATTTGTAATAAAAAATAACATTTCCACAAGAAGTAATCCACACCTATCTGGTTGG
>PVKY010007939.1:0-14483 GCA_004027775.1 Bradypus variegatus
TTCAGTAAAAGTCTCCAATATGCCCACCACCCAACACAGCTGTTAAGATGAAGGACTGTAACTGGTTAGGACAGACTAGGGGTGACAGATGTTTGATTAACAGATAGCTTTTAATGGTCAAGTCTGCGATCAGATCTCCTTTCTTTTTAAAAGCACTAATAAAAACCTCTCTCAAGTTTCACTATATTTATCATTTTCCCAATGAAAATTAAGTATTGTGGCTCTTCCATAAACTCTCTTTTTAACTACAGAATTCTAAATAATCCATATTTTAAAGAACTACAAATTATGGGCCAGCTCAGCTACATGTGAACATTTTTAAAAAATAGAAAAATATATAATTCTAAGGGACAGACCCAACAGTCCATTATTGCATTCCTACTTTTCAAGGATGTATCAGCTTCTAACTCCAGATTTAGTCCATCTTCTGGTCTCTTGAGGATACAAGACTCAAAAGCAGGACTAATCACCACACCCAATTAATGAAATATCTACTGTCTATTATGTGCTCTGCATGCTAAATAACAGCAAGACTACAAAGAACTAGAATAAATAATTATTGTCCAACAAGTTAAAATCTACTTAGGGAGATAAGATACTCACTTTAACAAAAATAAGAATGCAAGGTAGTATATGTAAAAGTACAAAATAAGTGATACAGTTGAACACTCTACAAAGAAGTTATAAGACTTCAGTGACAATAAAGGCATTGTCCCTCCTAGCCCCAAACTTTATTCAAATAATGGCCAAAGAATAATATATTAATAACACTTTATTCTATTGAGTATCTTCTTTTTCCAAACCCAACGAACCCTAAAATTTAACATTACCAGAATTATAAAATTTGAAGAATTTTTATGTTCTCCAAAGAAGCATATGAAGTCACTAGATTCATTACTGATTGATTGAGAGAGGAGAGAGGAGACATTTTGGATTTCCTCATCTGTAAAACAGAAATCATAACTTTGAAGTGGCAACTTCAAAGTTATAGCAATTAACAGATGCCTGGAAGAGGAGAAGAACAGAGCAGAGGAAAAGAGCTGCATCTGAAACTGAATTACAAAATTATCCTTAGGGATAAGATAATATTTTACATATAGGGTTCTAGCATTTTGTTAAGTAAACTTTCTGCAGCAGTTCAGGATGAACTTCCCTAATACCCAATTCTGTTCTATGGAAAATGGTGTTTTGGGGGGATTTCAGAAGATAAGGAAAGATATACCAGCAGTACAGCTGGCAAAATTATTTTGGAATTAAGCAATTCAATGGACACACTGTGGAGAGAATGCAACAAAAATAAGATAGTCTTTATGTATATCCATGGGGTGAAAACTGTTATCTATGATTTGGCTAATTATACAGTGTACGAAAACTGATGTGAACCTTTCCTAAGCTATTCTGTTCAAAAAGTTCTTCCATAAACAGGCTGACCACCAGGCTCTTTTATTGCCAGCTTAATCTTTAACATTAAATTTGATGCAGCTCACCAAACAGCTGTTTTCTGTACCCTGTGGTGCTGTTTTGACCATGACCCAGGTGTTAATGCTATTTTTTTCTTCTTCTTAAATATTTTAAATGGTGCAGAAAACAGGTGCAATTCTCAAACTGTTGTTGCCTCTCAAAAGGTCAAAAACATCCTAAGCAGCAAAAGAAACAGTGCCCTCTTCCACCATTTCCAGAACAGCTGTGAAAGTGCTAGACCTTGGTTCTTAACCTTTTATGGGTCACTGACCCCTTTCAGAGTCTAACGAAGGCTAGAAAAATGTGTGTACACAAAATTCTGCCTATGACTTTTGGGAAGTTTGTGAATTCATTAAAGCTAAACCCTGGGTTAAAAACTTCTGACCCAGACTGTGAACACTGAGGGGAGCAGGAAGGACAGGGATTGTGTTCAAATTCTTATTTCTATATCCAGTTCCTAAGACATTACCATTATCCCATGAGTAACTAACACTAATCTGATCAACAGGTGGATAAACAGACAAGAATGGATGGATGGATGGAAGGATAGATGAAAAATAAATACTACGGTTCTCTATCTCAGGGGTTTCCAAATCTGATAAACACAGAATCACTCCGAGTGCTCTTCAGCAAGAGATTCCTGGGTCCCACCCTCCCAAAGATTCAGGTTCAGTAGGTCTTGAGCAGTACAAGGGAATCTATATTTTTATAAATTTCCATGGTGATCAGTACACCACAGATACAGCTTAACTCAGTGGAAGAAAAGCTTAATTTTTTCCCCTAATGTGTTGTTAAAGAAGGATATCTACACACACGTATTGCACAAACAAAAATAAGGAAAGGAAGTTCTCTCAACAGTTCCAAGGAGCCTGGCAAACTGCTACGTACCAGAATTTACAATCCTGATACTAAAGAAAATCTGATTAGTGTGTCTGGTGGTTGGTTTGCTTTGTTTTCCCTGAAAAGTCATGTTGCCACTCAGAAGCAAAAGTTTACAGTAAGGTGTGTAGCACAGCTGCTGGTGAGCTCTCCACGACCCTAAAGCTTCTTGACAAGCTCTGACTCCACAGACTAAAATCCACAAAAAAGGAAGGAATATACTCTACTCTAGAAGAAATTCTTGACTTGGATAAAATTTTATGTTACAATAAAATATGTTCTTAGCAGAAGCTGTTGCCATGCAACACCTTCAAAGGTACAAATTATGCCCAATTTGTAAGGACTAGTGATTAAGAAACTAGGCTTAACCTACCTATTTAGGTGCTTCAATTTCCTCTTCCTACAGAACCAAAATTTTTAAATCCCATTCCCCTTCTCATTACCATTTTCAACAGCTTGATGAGGTTGTTCATTCCTTCTTTCCTTCACACTATAAATGATGCTACTATGCTACTGCCTCCTATGTGCCAGGTATCCCAACCGCCAGCACAACATAAGTTGAAAACTGCAGACAGCGGGTCCCGGGCCTCATGGAGCTCCCAGGCCACTGTCCTGTAGTTGAGAACCCTTGCTGTTATTTTAGGAAACTACTTCATGAAAATACCAAATCCCTTACTGGATCCACTACATTTCCTATTCCTGATGACCCAATGAGTCTACAGAAAGAATCAGGACCTTAATTTCTCATGAGAAGTCAGAGCATATCTCATTGTGGTAATACCTTCCTCATCCCTGGCAACCTGGCAGGTATGCTGAAGAGAGCCAGATCCCAGAGTGGGCAAGAAGCTACAGTTTTAGTCTCGGCCCAGCTGCCTGTGTGGACCCCTAATTTGAAACAATTAAGAAGAATCCCCCTACCACTGGTTGAGAACAAGCATTATTGTTCAGGTACTTTACATGAATTAGCTACAAAACAGCCCTGAAAAGAGGCAGAAAACTACAGTCCCAGGTTGCAAATAATAAAACCTGCTCAGAGACCTTTTAAGGTGACATATCTGGTAAATGACAGATCCAAGATTTGCAAACAGGTCTGAGTCCAATCACAAGGACTGCATAATTTACAGACTCTGAGTTTCCTCCAAACTCTAATATTGTGTGGTCCATGGCAGAGAATATCTTCTCATTTTATAGATCCTGGCAACCTGAAATAAAGCACCTTGTTTGGAGTAATAGAAGGGCATAAAATAGCCAATTGTCCCCAAATTTCAGTGCAAACTAAGCTCACTGTAATGTCCTACCACCTTTGCATGAACTACGTCTCTCCATCTTTCCATAAAACAGAAATGATAGCTAATCAACCTTCCTCCAAGAGTTGTTACAAAACCTACAAATAAAAATGAAATGGTTTCAATAAACTTGAAGCAAATGCGTCTAAGAGCTTAGGTCCTTGATCTATTCTGCTGCATGACTTCAGGCAATTACTGAACAGCTCTGTGCCTCAGTTTCCTCATCTGTAAAATGGGGCTAATAGACTTGTCAACATTGGAGTTATGACAGTGCCTGTAAACACACACACACAGTAAATGCTCAACAAATGTTCATTATTATAAACTCCTTCTAAATGCAACTGTTTATGATTTGGTGCCTTAGGAATTAAGTTTTACTTTTGCTAAACACTAGAGAAAATATCTCCCCAATTTATTTACCACAATGCATTCATTTGGAAACTAAAAATGAAAAATTAAATTACAAAGATGAAAAAGTTCCCTCTTTCCATTAGCCTAATTTACCCACAATAAACGTAGGCTTCAAGCACACCTCAATTAAAGAACAGTCACTGGTAGTGACAGGTTCTCTTCGCAGCCTTTCACACCTCAGCAGAATACGCATAAATAGTTTTCTTGCTTCAGAGGGCTCTTTCGAGAATTAACGTTTATAAATGCCCTCTGTGATCTTTTGACAATGGTGCTACAAAAGCACACATCACTGTAGAGATTATAAATTAACTACTTGGTTACACATGACAATACAAGAAAAGCCTGAAACATCTTTTGGCTCCTCAGCATCCAATGAAATACCATCTCCCCTAGAAAGAATTCTGTTTCATTATTCCACAAAAATAACTCTACCACCACCAGTACCAAAAATTAGAATGCCCATTATGTGCTAGACACTGTCATAGGCACTTGACACATATGAACCTCATTTAATCCTTACAGCAACCCTAAGAGGGATACATCACTATTATTCCATTTTACACAGGAGGAAACTGAGGCAAAAGGTAACACCGTAAGTGGCAGAGTTGGAACATGAACCCACGTAGTGGGCCTGCAGACAACCTGCTATTAACCCACACAACACGTGACCTCCAAAAGCAAGATCCTCTTCCTAATCAACGTGCACGCACAGGCGCACACACACGGAAATGTACACATGCCTATTTAAGACTTACAATTTCTACAGTAGACATCTGGTTTAACTGCTATACTAACCAGGAGTCTCTCTGGGGACAGGGCCCCTTGCCTCCTCTGTTTTTACATACCCCACCCTTTGTAAACACAGTGCCAGTGCTCAAGAGCTTGATGAATGAATGAATTAAATGACTGTTACCACCAAGCATCTTATCATACATGGAGACTCCATTTTCCTTATACTTCTTATATTGCATTTTAATTTTAACCTGCGTTTGGGGGTTAATGTTTTGTTTTGTTTTCTTTCTAAGCAAAATTAATCTTATTTTCTCTGCTCAGGCAATACACTTCATTAATTACTAATTCAACAGACCAAAGAAAAGCAGGCTATTCAGCTGTCAGATCACACAAGACCTTTTTAATACTTCAGTCTCATGGAAATTTTTTAAGCAGATTTTTTTTTTTTAAGATTCCATTTCTGTTTTAATGACTTAAAAAAGAAACTGCCCTTATGGGGGAAAGGAGCATATAAAAGGTAATAAACATTTAATGATCCAATAATTGGTTATATCAGAGCAATCACTGTTCAGTAATTAACTTCTCTTTCGCTTGTTCACTTGATATTTTGAGCACCTTTGATAGGCCTGGAATTATCCATATTATTTATACTGTAAGCGAAAACCTTGTGGAGAAGCCCAAAACACAACAAGGTTTCCAATCTTCCACACTCATGTTGATGACTTTCCAACGTGGCCTTTTAAGGAGCCAACTGATTAGCGAAACCAAGAGCATCCCAAGTCCTCAGCAAAGAGCCACGTGGGCACCAAAGCAAAAGAAATGACATTCCCGCTAAACTGTGGGGGCTGTAGGCCTGGCAGCAAGGAGGGGTTAAGGAAAAACACAACAGAAAATTAGAGCTTAAAAGATAGCAAAAAATAATTATATCGCATCACCAGGAAAGAATACAGTGAACAGCTGCTATGTTGTTACTATGCAAAATTACAATTAAGCTCAGGTTAATGTCATTTCCAACTAATTACTCAGTCAGCTGGAAGACACACACACTAAGAGATTTCACTTTACCTACTCCAACAGTTTTCTCTACTCACGTGTCCCTGCCATCCACACAGTTACAAGGTTCCTTGCATTTTTTTTTTTAATGTCACAGCTACACAGGGGCACCCATCTCATTTCTGTCAAAGGGGTTTCCTCCTTAGTAGTAGATGTTAGGAGTTAGTAACATTTCAACACCTCCCTTCTGTCACATTTCTCTCTGCACACCACTTACTTCACACCAAAATAACACCCTTAAGAGTCTTCTCCACAACTCTAATGTCCTATGTTCCATTCTCATTTGTTCACCTCCTTCCCTCTCTTCTTGTCCCAGACCCTTTACTTCAATCTTGGTATGAAGAGGAAAATATCGGTCACTTCACACTTGACTAACAAATCATCATTACTGAGGAGCTTTATGGTTTACAGATATCCGTTATCCCTTACAGATAACAATTACAAATTACACTTTCAAATACTCTGTTATGTTTCTTATCTATGTACATTCATTTTAACCTCCCACCAGCACCACCCACCGTGGCTCCAGTTCCTGTCACCACACCTGCAGCCCTTCACGTGGCAATCACACCATCCATGGGGCCACCTGCCACAAAGGGGAGGGGCTCTCTGGCTACTGCCAGAAGGGAACTTGCAAGTAATCAAACACACCAGACTGACTAGACAAGCAGAAATACTTCAACACTAGAAGCGTTCTCGCCTTTAAACAAGAGGCAAACTAATTTGAAACAATTTCTGGAAACTGCTTCTGCTGAGTTGAAGGGGAGAGGCAAAGGACTGACAACCCCAAAGCAAGAAAGAACCTTTCCTTCTAACTCACACAAGCTCCCCTATTATCCATGCACCTTGGACACTGCCCCACTGGCATGCCGGCATACCACACTAGAGCACAGAATACTATCCCTCCTGCTTCTCACACGCTTTAAATTGGTGGTCAGATAATTTATCTGTTACTTGCACCTTTGAGAGTCTGCGAGGTGGAGGGGAAAAAGGAGGAGGGAGAACAGAAGGGAGAAAATGGGCAGTAGTTCTCTGCTACTAATGGAAAGAAAACTGCAGAGTGCCGTAAGAGATTTCATCTCCTAAGTGCACATAGGAATATTTATTTAATCAATGTACTGTAACAAAAGAAGCCTCTGGTGTACTTTTGGAAAGATGGAAAGCCATTCAGAGCTGAGTGATTGGAGTCTTGTCACCTGTTTAGCTGATACTGGAGATCGCCTAGATTGGGAGAGGGAGGCAGGGGGCGAGGGGGAGGGCAGCTCTGCCAGCCACAGAGCCACGCGCCTGCCAGGGAATGCAGCTGTGCCGCTGGGACACATACTAGTCACCTCACTATGGCCCGCGATCATGGACAGCTCTCTCCCTCCACTGCGGCCCTCAACCCCACCTCGCCCCGCTCAGGGGCGTGGCTTGCTCCAGGTCTTTTTACCACAAGCATCTCCTTCCAAAGAAAACAAACAAGCAAACTTGCTGTGTAATACATCTGAAACTTCTTCCACTAAGACTCTAATGATTCTTCAGTGTCAAAAGGAAAAGGAAAAACCCTCAGGGAAACTTGCTTACCTTTGGCTTTAAATGCTTTGAATGGAAGAGTTTGGAAGAGAGTTTATTTTGGGGTGGAAAAGGAGGACAAAGGAATTTCCTTCATTATTTTTCTTACCCACATGTCATCATGTAGCAGAAAAAGATACCTGGCTACTGAAACATGTTTACTAAGTTACTGGACAGTAATGACAAGACTCATTTGTTTACTAGAGTGGTAACTGCCAAACCTGGTCATTTGTCCTTATACATTTTTAAAAATTATCATGAGAATATTTTCAGTGAATTAGATTTCAGAAAAGATAGACCTGAGAGCCTAATCTTGATACATGCTGTGAGTGTTAATAGGCCATCACTGCCAAGAACTGATTTAAGGCTGCATCAAAATATAAACAAACACAAACTTACATATCACCAAAAACTTAGAGAAGAGAGAACGTTTAAGAAGCGACTTGTAAAGAAAGGCAGAATGCTGGGTATTTTTCCCATTTGTACCTTACATTGTTTTATCAACCCTTATTTGTATTCCTAATTTGTTGGCATTTGAAGAGAAGGGTTGGAAGAGGAAATCTGAAGAATGTAAATAAAACCAAGTAATCTGGGTAGTGTTCTATTTCTTGTCCTGGGTGCCAGTGACTTGGGTGCTGATTATCTATTAAGCTGCACACTACACTTTCTTCATGTGCGTTCTACTTCACAAGTAAGGTTTTAAAACCAAACATGCATGAATGTGTTTTGGTTTTCGAAAGGGTTTGGTATCATAAAAATGAATTATTTTAAACCACTACCATTACCCTCTCACCAAGAAAACATACAGAAATATCTTCTGGAATAAGAATTTCCAACCTTCTGTCCAGGGGATTGCTGTAAAAGAACATCCTGGGAAGCCTGTTAAAAACAACTGTTCCAGAGCTCCACAGCAGGGATTATGTTTTAATAGATCAGGGACAGGACCAAGGAATCTGTACATTTAACAAGCTACCCTGGGGGGAGGGGGGATATAGACGTGCAGCTGGCTTAGAAACCACTGTACAAGGCAAGAACAAGCTTCTATTTGCAACAAAATCTGAACCCAAACTCACCCAACATGGATGACAGAATGTAAGTATTTGGGAAAATTTTGCAGAATCCTCAATAACTGAACAAGTGCTCACTCACCACATACAAAAAATAACTGGCCAAAGATTTGATGACTATTTTCCCTCAAAACTGCATCTTCCCTAAAAAGGAAGCTGATATGTAATAGCCACTGTGTAACTCCTACTGGGAATCCCATCCTGCAAATTTAAGAACAGAAACTGTGAAATTAAATTACTCATCTGTGGCCACATGGGATTCAGGATCACTGGCAAAATCTGAACATGTGCTTTTCCAAAGCAGAGTCTGGGAGCCTGCCCCTATTTTCATTATCATTATTGTGTCATTGAGAGTTTAGGTTTCCAGAGGTTTAATGACATAACCAAAGTCAAACTGGTTTCCACAGTTTTAACCTCAGTCAAAAGCTTTCTACTACCCCATTATATTTCAGGTTCCCCAAAGGGCCCTTTGAAGGCTTAAATCCAATCCACATTTCCCCTCTCAAAGTTTTACTTTCTAGTTTTAGATAACCATGTTAATCGGGGCTGGAAGCTCCTCAGTAAACTGAATTTTGCTCACAGGCATGCACAGGCAATGGCAATTCAAAGATTAAAAAAAGCAGTACCCTGGGGTCTTTTATCTGAGAGCACAATTGGGAAGCCTGCTGGATAATTTGTTTTAGAATACTAGAGCATTTGTTTTTAAACAAAGCATTAGCCAAGGAACAAGGTTACAACAAAAGGAATCACAGGACCAAAAGAAAAAACAAATAAAAAATAAAAGCCAGAATGTAGGAGACTCTAAGACACCAAGAAGCAAAGTGTTCTTCCTACCTTCTTTTTAAATCTTATTTGCCAGATAAAGAAAGCTGGCATTTAGGCCTTTTTATTTCTCCACTTAGGCCATTTAAAAAAAATTTTTTTTTACTTGAACTCAAGTGGGGCACAACAAACTTAAGGTTAAAAAAAAAAAAAGAAAAAGAATGAACCAATGAACTTGCCTTTCTACGAACCCAGAGATCATGGAAAATTCAAGCCTGAGGGTGGCTCCTGTTCTTTCTAAGTGCTTTCTTTTTAGGTAAGCCCAGACCACCAAACAGAAAGACATCCTCAAGAGTAAGTCAGAGAACCGCCCTGCTCCCCCCACCCCACCCCTCGAATGTTAGTTCTTCCCTAGGATAAAATCATGTAGTACCTGGCTATTTTAATCCAAGTTGTCTACAGGAGTTAAGGTGATACAAATTAAACTTATAAAATTTCAGTTCAGTTAAATTTTTAAAATATTTTTTAAAGACAGCAATACAGTGCAGTGGGGAAAGCAGTGACCAATAATATATAAGGAAGCCTGGGTTCCGCATCCCTGTTCTACCACTAATTCTCTAGGTCATCGAGAGAGTTATATAACAATTTTCTAGATCTCTCAGTTTTCTCATCTATAAGTGGACAGCCGACAGTATTGCCTCTGAAGACATCCATGGATGAAGTGGGAGTGGGAAGGAAGGACAGGAGACATGAAAGCACCAGTAAAACAACATCATCATAAAACCCTCAAGAAGCATTTACTTGGTTCTATTATACAGTGGTTCAAACCAGGCTCAGGAGCCAGAACGTAAGGGCTCCACCACTAACAAGCTTTTTGACCTTGGGTATAAATTCTCTGTGCCTGCTGCTTCTCCTATAAAAGAAGGATCATAACAGTACCTACCTCATGGGACCACTGTGAGGATTACATGAGTTCATTTACGCGATTAGAGCAATACCTGGCACATAGTTAGCACTCAATAAATGTTAATTCTCATTATGGTTACAGATATATCACCACTGGGCACCACATCCAAGAAGCAGGATGGGGAAGCATAACACTATGCCACTCGGACGGTAGAGACCAAAGTAGACAAAGAAGAAATGATTAAATACTTTCATGTGCTGTTTTTTCTGATCAAATGGGGAAACAAAAAAATCCTGTGACTCCCCAGAAGTCCTTTCCCCTTATCCCCAAGCCTGTTGCTATGAGCAGGTACACAAGGAAGGGACACTCTATTAGCCTGAACACAAGTTCCCGACGACCCACAGATTTCTAAACTCACCAGGAAAGCCCAAGCTGGAAAAACTAAATGTTTTCATCCCTATGAGCAACAACAAAATCTTATTTTCCACCCACCTTCCCACACTCTGAAGTCAAACTCTACTTTAGTAATCCAAAAGCTGATATAACAACATATTCTTGCTTTTTAGCTCTTGTAGATGATTATTTTTAAAGAGCTCACAGGTAAAGAGAAGTCTTTACATGCTGACGTTTTTGTTTTATTTTTCCTCTCTGGTCAACCACCATGTCTGATGAAGATGATGATCCAGAAAGGAAGATGTATCAACCACTTTCTTATTCCACTTAACCCCAAAATTTAAGATTTCTTTTTCAGTAATTTTTTCCACTCAAACTTTCTATTTTCCTCTCAAGATCCATTGAACTGACTGACGCCAACATCTCCTCCAATGTGTTCCCTGTATTCAGGGTCCAGTGGTATTCATCATTGGCCAACTCCCCTACTGCTGTGGAAGGGAACAGATTTAAGCTTCACTTCTTATTAAGTCTTTCCAATGAAGGTAACCTGATAGCTTTGCCCAACAGAGTCTTAGAAATCAACCTTTGTTTCTGCCCTCCCTTCCTTCAAATTTATGAGCACACTGGTGGGTTAAGAGATTCTATTTTAAGCAGAAAGAAAATTGAGTATCATTTCTTTAGCATCTTTCCTAAACTTGAACCTTGGCTGTACATCTATTTCATTTTCATCATGTTACACTGGTAACTAATGAAATAATAATAAAATTCAACTCATTCCAAAAGTCCCTGCAAACTTTAATGTCCCAGTATTTTGACTTTTCTTTAAAAAAATACATTTCACGAATGCATCAGTAATAGAAATCCTCAGAATAAAAAAACTAAATTGGAGCCAAATGTGGCAAGAATGCTACCCTATCTGCCAAAAGGTCCCCCTAGAACTTTTCAAAGGGAAGGTGACAGTTCAGTTCCGTCACACCTTTTCTCCACTACACACATCAAAGAACAATGTGACACCAGAATGTAACACCGCAGCCATCACCCCGTCAACTCCATGAGAGCTGGAATGGGAGGGGGTAGGCAGGAATAGTGAGCTAAAGCTCACAGGAGATAATTAGGTCCCACATAATCAATAGTTGACAGTATTTCTGGACGATGTCACAGTCGCTGATATATCCACAGAGAATTGACCACGGCTGGCAGCAGGGCACATCTTACTAAATATCTTAATGATAAAGCTATGGCCAAGCCAAAAAGGTCCTCAACTTCCATGATCCTCAGAACCTTCCTGATGGTCCTCAGAACGTTCCTGATGTGCGTGACTCTGGGTTTTCTTAACAAAACACTGTGTTCCCACTGACTTCCAAGTAATTTTACAGTAACTTTGGGCTCGCCCCAAACACTTTCAACAGTCACTGTCAACACTGCTCAATTTCTCAGTTCCCTCAGCCTGACTCCCAGTCTCAGAGTACCTGAACCATGTTTCCATGGAAACATGGAAATGAGTCTCCCCACCCCACCACCACCACCCCCTCCTCTCAGTGAAGGTGGTGGAGAGAGGGAGTTCCCAGAGAGGGGCCCACCCTTTACTCCTCAGAATCTTAGAAAGCAGAACCATGTAAAAAGTTCAACAGAGAAAATGAAAATAAAGGCCAGGAGTATGCCTCACTCATAACATCTGTTTATTCATGGCTTGGTCCTTACCATCTGCGAGAACCCGGTAAAGAAAACTGTCACTCCCTCCAAGCGGTGGGTCCCTACCCACACTGTACAATAGAATCCCCTGGGGAGCTTTCGAAAGTTCTCATGATGGGGTGTGGGCTCCCCTCAGCCCTCCCATGGGTGTGTATACTTTTTAAAGCTCCCCCAGGGGATTCTAATGTGCAGTCACCTTCGAAAATCCCCCGCTGTAAAGCTTACAGTTAACTTGGTTCCTCTTCAGACAGTACACACTAAAAATAACTCACCGACCTTAAGAAAAACAGCAAAACGCTAAAGTTTGTTAAAGCTGGTGGTGGGCATACAGGCGCTAGTTATGTTAGGCTTTAGACTATTTCATAATTATAAAATATTTCATATGAATATACACATGTACACAATTTTTTCACACACATGTATTTTTAAAGCAACCTTACAGCACATTGATCCTCAAAAGCACAAGTGCTAAAAAGATGATTTTATATTCATAAGCAGTATAAGCACTGGTGGTGTCTGAGGCTTTTATTTCACTGCGGGTGGAGGGGAAGGAATCAAGACTAATTAGTTGGGTCTGCTGGTCTGAATTCTGTAGCATATTTCACAGTCCAGGTCTTGAAAAATGCTCTAGTCAAACATAGCTCAGAAAAACCAAAAAGGTATGTGCTGAACCAGCAAGCTACCTAAAATCAGGAGAGCTTGCTGGGACTGAGGCAGGCTGGCTGTGAAATCCTCTGTACAACCAAACATTTGCAGACATAGAAATGGGTTGTGACAAGACAGTGCTAATCCCAGGGCTCAGCTCTAGAACAATCTTAAAAAGAGGGGCGGGGCACAGAGCATATTCCAAGGAAAGACAAGCCCTCCCTACTCCTCTTCATCAGGGATAACAGTACAGGTGCAGGAATCAGAGATCTGGGTTCAAATTCCATCTCAACAACTTTCTAGCTGCATGACCATGGATGAGTAAGTTATTTAAAACTTCTCTGAACCTCCATTTCCTCATCTCTAAAATGAAGATAATAATATTAACCTACTTCATAGAATGTTTTAAGGGTTAAATGTGGTAATGTATTTAAAGCTCTTGGCACAGTGACTGCCACACACAGAAGCCCTGAAGCCCTCAATTAATGTTAGCTATTATTATTATTATTAAAATTATTACACAAATGGTGGTGGATTCTGGCACTGAGGAGCAAAACTATTTCTCAGTTGGTAAAGAATAGGAACTGGAATTACATATAGTTTTGAAGCACATCTTTTGGGGGAACCTTACCCATAAACAGAAAAAAGACCCAAGTCTTCTGGTTTCCAAAAACTTACCCCATGCCTTCTAAGACCTGAAATGGTGGCAGCAAGGTACAATGGTATTCTCCCATAAAGGAATATAACATGTGAATTCTAGATCAATTCTGTTTTATCACCAGCTGGGTGATGTTAGGCAAGTTCAAAAAATTTCTTCACTTGCAAAATGAGGGCCATGGATAGCTGTTAGCTTACTTTTAAGTTTCTCATCTCTCTAAGATTTAAAGGCCAAAGTTCCTACAGTCACCTCCCCCAGCTCTGCCTTACTCCTCCTCACCCACTGCATTTCAGCCAGCATGGCCTCCTTACAATTGCTCAGACACACCGAGCCACTCCTTCCTCAAGGCTTTCCCACTCACTCTTCCCTCTCCTTGACCGATCTTCCCAATGTCTATTCACATGTCTTGCTCCCTCACCTCAAGTCTCTACTCAACATCACCACCTCAGAGAGGCCTTCCCTAAACCAGCCTCCCCACAGCACATGCACACTCCCCACTCTCTCACTTTCCTAGCACCCTGCTTTATACCTTGTCACCACCCAGCATAGTATATATTTATGTATTCACAGTCCATCCCCCACACCCTAGCTAGACTCCATTGGAGCAGATATGTTTCCCTTCTTCACCATGGCACCTCCTGTGCCTAGAACAGTGCCTCTGGTGAATGGATTTGCGTTCTTTGACTTCTCTTACTTTTCACTGGCAGCTGTATAAAAGGCCCTGAAAATTCTAAACATACCAGTTGCCTGAACTGTAGCATCCCTGAAATATCTACAACCAGAGCAGGGAACAAGGATAATAGGCCTGTCTAGATGGCCAAAAAGAAATTCCAACTACAGGGCGTGGGGAGAGAATGGGAATAGTCTCCTTCTACGTCCTGTCACACCCCTCACACAATCCCTGGGCTCTGGGACCCACCATTGAGCCTTTACACTGCAGTGACCTCATTACTTCTAAAGTGGGGAAGGAAGAGGGGTGATGG
>PVKY010007940.1:0-14481 GCA_004027775.1 Bradypus variegatus
ACTTTATCTTCCTTTCCTCCTCGATTGCACTGTCTTCGTTTATGTGTTCCTTGGAATCTTGTTTGAGGTTGGGTAGAAAGGAGGAGGTAATGTAAGTTATTGGAATTACACTGCTTATTCTTCCTTCAAATTAAAACTATTTTTTGTTCCTTGGAAATAGTTGGATGAAATAAATCTTTGTTAGAGCTCTTACTCTCAAATTGGTTTTTTGTTTTTTTTAGTTTTAGTTTGAAATAAATTCAAAGTTATAGGAACAGTTGCAAAAACAATACAAACCCCATACACAGAACTCTTGCATACCCTGACCCCCCTCCCCCAATACCCCAATCCACCAACTTTAACATGCTGTCACACCGCTATTTCTTTCCCTCCCTCCCTATCATCCATCATCTACAGCTCTGTCTTCTGAACATATGAGAGCTAGCTGCACACATCCTTGAACAAACACTATAATTCACATATACAATTCCCATGACCAAGAACATTCTTTTATGCAATCCCATTAAATGCAGCTAAGAAGTATAGGAGATTCAACATTGATACAAAGTTTACAGTCTATATTTCCTTTTTTTTTTTTTCCCTTATATCTCAACTGTGTCCCTTTGAGCCTCCTGTCCTCCATCCTCAGATCCCATCCAGGGTCATCCTTGGCATTCAATTGTCATCTATTTAGACTATCTTTTTTTTTCTCAATTGTGGAAACATATATACAGCCTAAATCTTCCCATTCCACCCCCTCCCTAGCATTCCATTAGTGGGATTAATCACATTTGGAATGTTGTAATGCTATCTCCTTCCCACCATCCATTACTAGAAATTTCCCTTCACCTCAAACAGCAACCCTACACTCATTTCTTAACTCCCCATTGCCCCTTCCCCCATTTCTCTTAACCCATACTCTACTTTTCATCTCTTTGGTCATATTCTCTGATACTTTCTTTGTGTTTACCATGGAGCTTAAATTTAACATCTTAAATATATAATAATCTTGCTTTTCTTTGATACCAACTTAACTTCAGTAGGACACATAAACTATGTTCCTGTACTCCTCCATTCCCCCACCTTTATATAGTTCTTGTCAAAAATTACATTTTTTACATTGAGTTCAAAACCACTGATTTGTCATTAGAGTTTGTGTATTTTGTATCATGTAGGAAGTAAATAGTGGAGTTACAATTCAAAAATTATTGACTTCTATTTGTATTCCATTGTGGTCAGAGAATGTGCTTTGAATATATTCAATTTTTTTTTTTTAATTTATTGAGGCTTGTTTTATGTCCCAGCATATGGTCCATTCTGGAGAAAGATCCATGATCACTAGAGAAGAATGAGTGTTCTGTGATTTGGGATGTAAGGTTCTATATATGCCTGTTAAAATTCTCTATATCTCTTTCTCCTTTTTTTGTTTCCCTGTTGGTAGGGCTCTCTTTAGTATCTGAAGTAGGGCAGGTCTTTTATTGGCAAACTCTCAGCATTTGTTTGTCTGTGAAAAATTTATGCTCTCCCTCAAATTTGAAGGAGAGTTTTGCTGGATAAAGTATTCTTGGTTGGAAAGTTTTCTCTTTCAGAATTTTAAATATGTCATGCCACTGTCTTCTCACCTCCATGGTGGCCACTGAGTAGTCACAACTTAGTCTTATGTTGTTTCCTGTGTATGTGGTAAATTGCTTTTGTCTTGCTGCTTTCAGAACTTGCTCCTTCTCTTCAGTATTTGACAGTCTGATCAGAATATGTCTCGGAGTGGATTTATTTGGATTTATTCTATTTGGAGTCAGCTGGGCATTTATGCTTTGTGTATTTATATTATGTAGAAGGTTTGGGAAGTTTTCCCCAGCAATTTCTTTGAATACTCTTTCTAGACCTTTACCCTTCTCTTCCCCTTCTGGGACACCAATGAGTCTTAAATTTGGACATCTTATTTTATCTATTGTATCCCTGAGATCCATTTTGATTTTTTTGATTTTTTTCTCCACTCTTCTTTTGTTCTTTCATTTTCTGTTCTGTGGACTTCTAGGACACTGAGTCATTGTTCATGTTCCTCTAATCTTGTATTATGAGTATCCAGAGTTTTTTTAATTTGGCCAACAGTTTCTTTTATTTCCATAAGATCTTCTAATTTTTTATTGACTCTTGCAATTTCTTCTTTATGCTCTTCTAGGATCTTCTTTGTGTCCCTTATATCCTGTGCCATGTTCTTCTTCATCTCCTTTATATCCTTTGCCATGTTTTTGTTCCTCGATCGTAGTTCTTTGATTAATCGTGGCAAGTACCGTGTCTCTTCTGATATTTTGATTTGGGTGTTTGGGATGGGTTCTCCATATTGTCTGGTTTTATCATATGCATTAAGATTTTCTGTTGTTTTTGGCCTCTTGGCATTTGCTTTGCCTGATAGGGTTCTTTCAAGTTGTAAAAAAAAAACACCAATCTAATTTTTCAGAAATACAAGTTGGTGGCATACACTTTCTCTAACTAACTAGCAGATGGTGTCTGAGAGTCACCTATACCCCTCAAGTCAGTTCTCCTCAACTTTGTCTTTGTAATGTGTGGGGAAATGATTCTTGTGGGGTTCAGTTGGTGAACTCAGTTTGGGTGTGTTGTTGGAGCTGTCTGCCCTGAATGTGGGGCGTGTGTCTGGGTGGTTAGGCAGGCAGGGTGGCTTTAATATTCAAACCTCCCAGGTGTTCCTGGAGATTCAAGGCTGTTGCAAGAGTCTAAGCCTTCATTTAAGTTTTGACCCAGATTTTTTCTGTCGCTGATTCACAAACCACCGGCACTGACATAGCATCCCTGGGTTTTCCAAGTGGGCCCCCCTTGTTAGCTGTGATCTTCCAGGACCTCTGCTGAGGGAAGGCTGTGCTGCGTCACAAGTGCGCGCCATCCCTTAAGGGAAGCCCCGGGCCACCGGGCCGTGCAGGGGCGCTCTCAGCCTGATGCAAAGATGGCTGAATGGGGCGTCTCAACCACCCCCTCCTCGCACAGTTCCTCCTTTCCAGCTCTGGGACAACTGGCGTGGCTCTGGGATGTGGGCACAGCCCCGGGCAGGAGTGTCTCCAGCCCGCCAGGGAGCCAGCTGCAAGCAGCGGGGTTTCTTTAAACTTTTGGCTCTCCCTGCCACTCCTCTGGCCCTGAGGGAATCTGCAGTGGTCTATTCTCCACGCCAGACACCGAGAGGTTGCTCAGCCCGCTCCTGCCATGCTTCATTGTGCGGTTCCCACCTTTGCAACTGCAGCTGCTCCTGGGTTTTTCCCTTTTTTTTTTTTTATAAGAACCAGTCCGTCTCCAAACGCCAGCCCCCGGCTTCCCCACACCGCAGCATGGCCGCGGGTCCTTCAGCTGGCTTACTCACTCGTTTCAGAATGCAGACTCCCGGTTTCACCAAGTGCATGGCCCCTGTAGTTGTAGCAGACCTTGTCCAGCTAGTGCATCGCTGAAACCAGTATTCTGGGTCACCTTCTGTTTTTTTATCTAGTATTTTTCATGGAGGTGTTTTTTTGCCCTGTCTCACCTAGCCGCCATGTTAGGTTCTCCCCTCAAATTGGGTTTTTGAAAAAGGAATTACTTATTTCATTTAATTCTCTTTTGTTTGAACATGGAAATTGAAAGTAATTTCTCTGAAGACTTTCTGACAAATGTTTTGACCATGAGCTTTTAGAGACAACATCCCATTTCCCTGTCCCATTGGCGTACGAACGTGAGGGTTAGCCTTCTTGGACTCATGACCATCAAGGGATCTCTAACACTCTTGGCTACTTTTTTTTTTTTTTTTTTCAGTTCTTCAAGGGAAAATAAGCCTTTATTCTTCTGGAAATCTTACACATCTCCAAGAATGAAAATTTGAAAAAGAGAATTGTAGCCGTAGAATTAAGAGTTTTATTTTCTATTTCATCTTTTCATCATATATTTTTATCAAATCCGATTTTTGTCTTTTAATTGGAACAATTAATCCATTTGCAATAATATGATTACTGATGTTTGGGTTTAAGTTTACCATCTTATATGTTCTTTCTATTTGTCCTTCTTAGAAGCTTCATGTTCTCCTTTTTTCTTTCTTCTGGATTTTTTTTCTTTTAACTTCAGTTTCCCACTTCTGTTAGATTGGTAGTTATATATATATATACTCTTTTATCATTCTTTACACCCTACAAGTATAATACATATTCTTAACTTGTAAAGATCTAATATAAATTAATAGTTTTTCTTTTTTCTGGTTAATGCAAGGACCTTAGAACACTGATTCCATGTGCCTCCTGCCAAATATATGCTGTTGTTGTCATGCATTTTAATTCTTTACTTATTAAAACCCTACACATCATTATTACATAATTAGTCAATATTTATTACCTATACATGCATATTTGCCTTTTACGTGGTCTTTATTCCTTCCCATGTCTTTAAGTTTCCATCTAAGATCATTTTTCTCCTGCTTAAAGAATATCCAGTGATATTTTCTTTAGTGTGGGTCTGCTGGTATGAAATGTCTTTATTTTACCTTCATTTTCAAACAAGATTTTCACTGGGTAAAAATTTCTGGTTGGCACTTCTCTTCTTTCAGTACCTTAAAGATATAAGTCTGTTATGGTAGCCTCCATTTTTTGTCTTGAAGTATTTTTAGTGCTTAAATCTTGTGAAGTCTTTAATCAGTGTATTCGTTTCCTGGGGCTGCTGTAACGGGGAACCACAACTGGCATCTTAACAGAAATTTATTGTCTCACATTTCTAGAGGCCAGAAGTTTGAAATAAAGGTGTTGGCAGTGCTATGCTCCCTTCAAAGGTTCTAGGGAGAGAATCCTTCCTTGCTTCTTCCAGGCTTCTGGTGACTACAATGTTTATTGGCTTGTGGCTGTACAACTTCAATTTCTGCCTCCATCTTCACATGGCCTTCTCTTTTCTGTCTTGTCTTTTGTCTCTTGTAAGGACACTAGTCATTAGACTGGCTATGGACACTGGTTAGTGCAAGATGATCTCATCCCAAGATCCTTAATTATATCTGCAAAGACCTTTTTTCCAAATAAGGTCATATTCACAGTTTTCAGGGATTAGGATGTTGACGTATTTTTGATGGGGTGTGTCAGGGGATACCTTTCAACTCAATACTATGAATTCTGGAAATTTCTCAGTCATTAGCTCTTCAAATATTGCTTCTGTCTCATTCTATTCTGTTTCCAGGACTCTACATATATGATAAACTTTTTTCAATATAGTCACATATACCACAGTTTCTCTTAGTCTCTTTGAGACTGACTTATTTTTCTGTTTACTGCATTTCTCTTCTGCTAGGACTGAGTTGTGCTTAAACTCATCCCTTAAGTTATTATAAAGTTGTTTTTAAGTTTAGACTTTCCATATTGTTCATTTTTATTATTTGTAGTTCTCTGTCAGGGTTTTTAATCTTGTCTTTCTCCTTGTACTTATTTAGCATAGTTATTTTAATGTCTGTGTCTGATAACTCTCAATATCTCTATCCCTTGTTGGTTTGTGTTCTATTGTTTGCCTTTCTAATTTTATGATCATTTTGTCTTTGAGTCTTGTGGCTGGTTACTTTTAGTGACAACCATTATATATGAAAAATTGTAGAGATAATTTGAAACCTGGATGATAACCTTCTCCAGAGAGGATTTACATTTGCCTCTATCAGAGGTTTGGGTCCTAGCAACCCAGAATTATAATCAGGGATTATGATCATTTAAGACTGGGATTCATTCCCTGTCATTCAGTGAAATTTGAAGTTTGTTCTTCAGGGTCCCAACCTAAAATGTGGGTGATTTGTCAGGGCCCTCTTCTTGGTGAACCTTGAGTTTAATTTTGTCCAAACCCTGGGAATCTGCAAGTTCTCTTAACAGCTCCTTCTGTAATTGAAAGAAACCCCAAGGTGGGTGTGGGGTTTGGAGGGGGGGGCGTGCTCTCTTGGTTTCCTTTCTCTTCTTGATCTTAGCCCCATTATTGTTACATTTTGTCCACCTTCTCTAGTTCTCAGCCAGAGTTTTAGTCCACATTCCCTAGTCTATCTTTATTGAAATGGTCTCTTTTTATAATCCTATAGAAAATAAAACCCTGTCATTCATTTCATAAATTTATCAGACACTGTTCTGAGTTTCATCTTAAACTTCATGTTATTTTATTTTTTTATACTATTTTATACTTTTATTTATACTTTTATGATCTTCACTCGTCATCAGATAAATGTACATATCCTAGAATGTTCTTAAAATTAATTAAACTTATTTGCTTTTTAGGATAACTTTCCATTTGATCCTCCATTTGTTCGAGTGGTATTACCAGTTCTCTCAGGAGGGTAAGTTTAAGTGGTTATTTTCTTTAGTAGTGTGCATGGCAATCATTTGGAAGGCTTGTTATATAAAATAGAGATTACTAGGCTTCACCCCAAAGTTTCTGATTCATTAGGTCTGTGGTGGGGCCTGAGAATTTGCATTTCTAGCAAGTTCCCAGGTGAACTGATGCTGCTGGTCTGGGGTCTACACTTTGAAAACCATTGGTATAAACCATTATGTTGCTTTTCGTGGAGTTTTTATTGGCCTCTATTTGTATATATTTCATTATATAAAAAAAGTTTTTCAAATATAAATTGTGGAGGAGAGAACCTAAGATGGCGGCTAGGTGAGACAGAGCAAGGGGACACCTCCGTGAAAAACACTGGATAAAAACCAGAAAGTGACCCAGAACGTCACCTCCAAAGTAGCACCAGCCGGACAAGGTCTGCTAAAGCCACAGGGAACATGCATTTGGTGAAACCAGGAGTCTGCCTTCTGAAACGAGTGAGTGAGTCGGCTGAGTCCCTCAGCCACACTGCGGTGCGGAGAAACGGTAGGTTGGCGTTTGGAGCCCGGGAGCAGCTGCAGATAAGACAGGAGCTGTCTGGACTGACACCTCGGTGTCTGGCATGGAAGATACCCCTTCCCACACCCACTGCTGACTGTCTCAGTTCCAGGGGAGCAAAGGGGAGCCAAAAGGAGAAAAACAAACACACAAAAAAAACGCACGACTTGCAGCCGTCTCCCCAGAGGGCGGGGCTACTCCTGTCCAAGGCCGTACAGACAGCACAGAGCCGCGCCAAGAAACCCAGCCTGACAGGGAGTCTTCCCTGCAGCACCACTCACACACCACATTATTGGCTGTGGACAGTGGCTTTGAATACACCCATGGCTGATTGCCCTGGGGCTGGGAGGGCGGAGCTCTGCGGAAAGGGGGAAGTTAACACCTCCCATTCAACCATCTTTCCCATTCAACCATCTTTGAAGCAGGCTGGGAACGCCCCTACACAGCACGGCATCCCAGGGCTTCCCTGGAGGCCAGCGTGCACTTGTGACGTGACACGGCCCTGCCTCAGCAGAGGTCCTGGATAAGCACAGCAGGGAGGGGGGTACTGCTCAGAAATCCCAAGGAACGTACGCCAATACCAAGGCCTTTTGGGTCAGGGGCAGAGAACAGACTTAAATCTCCGGGAACACCTGGGAGGTTTGATAATTAAAACTGCCCTTCCTCTGTAACCGCTCAGACACACGCTCCACATTCAGGGCAGACAGCACAGACAACACACCCAAATTAAGTGCACCAATTGGACCCCACAAGAATCAAATCCCCACACTCCACAAAGTTGGGGAGAACTGACTTGAGGGGAATAAGCGACTCATGGACGCCATCTGCTGGATAGTTAGAGAAAGGGTATGCCACCAAGCTGCCATTCTGACAAAATTAAAAGATCAAGTAAAGCAAATCCCAAGATGCCAAAAACAACAGAAAATCTTAAAGCATATGATAAAACCAGACGACATGGAGAACCCGAACGCAAACACTCAAATCAAAAGATCAGAAGACACACAGTACCTGGCTCAATTAATCAAAGAACTACAGACAGGCTATCAGAGCATAGCACAGAATATAAAAGACGTAAAGAAGACCCTAGAAGAGAATAAAGAAGATATTTCAAGAGTAAATAAAAAAATAGAAGATCTTATGGAAATTAAAGGAACTGTAGGCCAAATTAAAAAGACTCTGGATACTCATAATACAAGATTAGAGGAAGTTGAACAACCACTCAGCCTCCTCGAGGGCCACAGATCAGAAAATGAAAGAACAAAAGAAAGAATATAGAAAAAAATTGAAAAATTCTAAATGGATCTCAGGGATATGATAGATAAAATAAAATGTCCAAATTTAAGACTCATTGGTGTCCCAGAAGGGGAAGAGAAGGGTAAAGGTCTAGAAAGAGTATTCAAAGAAATTGTTGGGGAAAACTTCCCCAACCTTCTACACAACATAAATACACAAAGCATAAATACCCAGCGAACTCCAAATAGAATAAATCCATATAAACCCACCCCAAGACATATTCTGATCAGACTGTCAAATACTGAAGAGAAGGAGCAAGTTCTGAAAGCAGCAAGACAAAAGCAATTCACCACATACAAAGGAAACAACATAAGACTAAGTAGTGACTTCTCAGCGGCCACCATGGAGGCGAGAAGGCAGTGGCATGACATATTTAAAATTCTGAGAGAGAAAAATTTCCAAACAAGAATACTTTATCCAGCAAAACTCTCCTTCAGATTTGAGGGAGAGCTTAAATTTTTCACAGAGAAACAAATGTTGAGAGAGTTTGCTAATAAAAGATCTGCCTTACGTCAGATACTACAGGGAGCACTACTGACAGAGAAATGATGAAACGAGAGAGAGATACAGAGAATTTTAACAGACATATATAGAATATTACATCCCAGGTCATCGGGACACACGTTCTTCGCTAGTGATCACGGATCTTTTTCCAGAATGGACTGTATGCGGGGACGTAAAAACAAGCCTCAAAATAAAAAATACAAAAACAAATTTGTTCAAAGCACATTCCCTGAACACAGTGGAATACAAATAGAAGTCAATTACCATCAGAGACTTGGAGAATTCACAAACACCTGAAGGAGAAAAATGAGGGGGAGATGAAAACATTCCCGGATAATCAAAAGATGAGGGACTTCATCACCAGCAGAGCAGTCCTATAAGAAATGCTAAAGGGAGTTGAGCAGGCTGAAAGTAAGGGACATTAAACAATTGACTGAAACAACATGAAGAAATAAAGATTTCCAGTAAAGATCACATGGTAAATATAAATACCAATACTACTGTATTGTTGATTTATAACTCCACTATTTACTTCCTACAGGATCTAAAATACATAAACTGAAATACTAAATCAATGGTTTTGGACTCAATGTAAAATACGTAATTTTTGGCAGGAACTATATAAAGGTGGGGGAATGGAGGAGTACAGGAACACAGTTTACATGTCCTATTGAAGTTAAGTTGGTATCAAAGAAAAACAAGATTGTTATATATTTAAGATGTTAAATTTAAGCCCCATGGTAAACACAAAGAAAGTATCAGAGAATATGACCAAAGAGATGAAAAGTAGAGTATGGTTTCCAAGAAGTGGGAGAAGGGGCAATGGGGAGTTAAGAAATGAGAGTAGGATTTTTGTTTGGGGTGAAGGGAAACTTCTAGAAGTGGATGGTGGGAAGGTGATGTCATTGCAGCATTCTAAATGTGATTAATCCCACTAATGGAATGCTAGAGAGGGGTGGAATGGGAAGATTTGGGCTATATATGTCTTTCCAAAGTTGAAAAAAAATAATAAGATAGTCTAAATAGATGACAATTAAATGCCAAGGATGATCCTGAATGGGATCGGAGGTTGAAGGTGAGGAGGCTCAAAAGGACACAGATGGGACACAAGAAAAAAAAAAAGGGAAATGTAGAATGTAGGCTTTATATCAATGTTGAATTTCTTGAACTTCTTAGCTGCGCTTAATTAGATTGCATAAAATAATGTTCTTGTCCATGAGAAAGGTATATGTGAATTATATTCTTTGTTCAAAGATATGTGCAGCTTGCTCTCATGTGTTCAGAGGACAGAGCAATAGATGATGGATGTTAGGGAGGGAGGGAGGGAGGGAGGGGAAGAGATGGTGGTGTGACAGGATCTTAAGGGTGATGGATCGGGGTATCAGGGGAGAGGGGTTGGGGTATTATGGAGTTCTATGTATGGGGTTTGTACTGTTGTAGCAACTGTTCCTGTACAATTGAACTTATTTCAAAATAAAATTTATGGAAAAAAATATTTAAATTGTGGTGGAGGATTTAACGAAAGTTATAATTAGAGAGTGATTCCTAATGCTTACTTCTAGTAATAGTCAAAGGAAATCTCATAGGCTAAGGAATTGGTCTACTAATTCCTTCTAAAAGTAGTTGTTACAGTTTGGTAGAATCAATTGATGATTGTTGTATAGTTTTATTGAAGTTTGTATTGCTTCTGTGTTGTGGTTAGAAGTCATTAGAAAATGAACACAGACCCTGTACTGAGTTAATTGTGAAGGATCTGTAGACCCTCAAAGTAGGAGCAATTAAACTAATTTGAAAATTCTGAAATATTCAGTTGAACAATTCCATTTTGCAAGATTATCTGCATTATGGTAATGAAAAGCTAAGAAAGAATATCTGGTCTTTATTTCGATCATTTCAGGCTATTAGTTTCACTTTATTAGCTATTATTATTATAGTTACTAGCTATAACTTTCATGTATACCTATTGTTAGGTTTAGGCTCTGGACCCTCATTCCACCCCTGCCCTTAGGAATTTTGTGATTGATCACTGCCCCTTACCCCACCCAAGGAACCCTGCAGATCTGCAGTAAGCCAACGCTCCCACCCTTAGGTATCCTGAACTTTAAAATTTTAAACTTTCCCGCCTTCAAACCAGCCAGTAGAAATCTGCCAACTACCCCCTTTCCCAAAAGTAGCCGCTAAAGACTGCAAACCTCAACCTGCCAGCCTCCCCTTCCTTGGACAAAGAACTTCCCGCCAACAATGCTTCATAAGCCCTACTGTTCCCTTGGCTCAGGGCTGTCACCATTTTCTTAGGCTTCAGCCCTCCTGTGCACAGCTGGACAATAAAACTCCATTTGATCGAGTTTTTGTCTTTTCTCGATGGAAAAACCTAACAGCTATAATAGTTATATTTAGGTTATAAAATATAGGCAGCTACAACAAAATACTTCAGAATTTTCTGCAAAAGTGGTCTGCCCCTACACTTCTATATTTAGTTATGTTTGTTTTACATGCTTATTTCTGTGTTTCTTTTTGGAGGGGGTGGGTGGTTCAAATCCTGTTATGAATTGTTTCTTTAATGTAGTCAGAATATGTATTAACTGTAGTTTTGATACTACAGAATAGTTACTTGGGCATTGTGTCTGTAAAGTGCAGGTAAACAAAAAGTGCGTTTTTTAGAAAGAGCTCATTCTGAATTATGCAATATAGTCAAGTAAGATGGTGCAGTATTGCTTTTTGAGATTTTACTTACTTGATGTCAGCAGTCTTTTCTTTGCCATATCTCCCATAATGTTCTGTAAGCATAGGTACAGTGGGATGTTAATAGGTGTTTGTTTTGAAAGGATTGCAGGGATTTGGGAAAAACTAGGCTCAACGTATTCTTTACTGAAGGGCTTCTTGGAGCCTTCACATGACTTCCCAAAATAACATTTTAAACAGTTTTTCCCAAGTGTATTTAAATAGTCTTTTTTTTTTTTTTTAAATGCCATCCTCTGGTTTGCTCCTTGGGAAATGCTGCACTGTTGGAGATCTAGAATTCTGAGTGACTCCCATGTGCTTTCTGCTGTAGAGCAAAAAAAGCTGAAGCAATCCTCTTGTGGATAGATTTTAGGGGTCTACAAATCCCTGCTAAAAATACTTGATTCATTTTGACAGGTGTAACAAAGTTGATCACAAATATACTATTGTGATGACTGGAGGTCTCAGGTTAATTTAGAAGGAAACAGTTGTTTAGAATTGTGTAGCATTGCAAGTTACCTTTAAAGCTTCACTAGCCTGTTTTGGATTAGGCAGTAAAGGTACTATAGAAAGTACCTTCTCTGTCATAAAGCCTCATGATACATTTTGCAAGTTAAATATTAGGTAACCTAATATTATATTCAAAATAAAAATTCTTAGTACTAAAAAATAGTAAATTTTTAATGGTTTGTATTTCTTCCTCATATACAGCATCCTTTTCCCTAGTCACCAAGTTGTAATACTTAAGTTTTTCATAGTTTAATTTTTTTATTAGAGAAGTTGTAAATTTACAGAAAAATCATGCAGAAAGAACTGCATTCCCATATCTCACCCCCCACACCCAGCAGTTTTCCTTAGATTAACTCGAATCATTTTTTTATTGTGTAATATAACATATATACATAGAAGTGATAATTTTCCAAGTGCAGTTTAACAAGTACTTAGCAAATTTCAAAGACTCTTATGGGTTACAGTTCCACAGTTTATTTCCTTATTGTGAAATATAACATATATACAAAAAGGTGATAACTTTCAATTACAATTTAACAAGTAGCTATAGAGCAGATGTCAAAGAATGTTATAGGTTACAGTTCCACCATTTCATTTCTTTCCTTCTAGCTATTCTAATACCTAGCAACTAAGAAAAAGAAAATTATATAGATTCAGTATTCATAATCCTTTGTTAAATTCCATCTTGTCTCTTGCTACCCCTTCCTCTACTTTAATCACTTTCTCAATCTTCAGGGATGTCTAGGCAGTGACCATCCTAACTTGTTCATGTTGAAAAGGAGTGTGGACATTATGGGAAAAGGGGATGCACCTTGTTGATGTTCTTGAAGGGGCTGTTACCTCTGGGTTTTGGGACTTAGCCAGCACAGGAGCTCTCTGGATGATTTAAGTCTGAAGAATAAGCTTTGTGAGTGAAACTTTTATAGAGTCTCACTAGGGACCTGGGTATTCCTTAGGGTTTTCGGGACTATAGTGACTTGTGCTTATCATACTGTGGCCATTTTGGTATATCTAGCTGAAGCTTTCATGGGAGTAACCTCCAGGATAGCCTCTTGACTCTATTTAAAATCTCTTAGCCACTGAAACCATGTTTTGTTGCCTTTCTTTCCCCGCTTTTCGTCAAAAAGGCATTCTCAATCCCTTGATGCCAGGGTCAAGCTCATTTCTGTTATCTGTGTCCCAAGTCACCAGGGAGACTCACTCACCTGGGAGTTTCTGTCCCACGTTAGAGGGAGGGTGATGAATTTCTTTGCAGAGTTGGGCTTAGAGAGAGAAAGCCCATGTTTGAGCAACAAAAGAGGTTCTCTCATAGTTTAATTTTTAAAATTCCTTCCTTTGTAGCCTTTATGGACTGGGAAAAAGATGACTGTGCTTTAGTTTTATCTGCTTGCTCATATAATTGTATGATTATTCAGTATTCCTGTAAGAATGGGATAGGAAAGGTTATTTTCTGTTCAAAATTTTATTCAATGAGAAAAAAAATTGGAAAAGTTTTTTGAATTTGAGATAAATATATAAAAATATTTTTCATATTATTTGAAATCTAATATAAAATTAGCTAGTATTGATGTATAGATTTATCACATTTTGTTGAGAGAAATCCAAAGAATTTTAAAAATTTATGACCTTTAGTTTACCACCTAGTTGCAGAGACTGACATATTAAAGTTATGAATAATGCCATTTTCAGTTTTAAAATCCTCTACATACTTTTCATTGATTCTTTTTGCCATTATGCGATGATGGTTATGTCCCCCCATTATTCAAATAATTTGAATGAAAAGTCAGCTTGTGACTTATCCAAATAAATCTTCTGACACCTAATAAACTGTTTTCCATATACCAAAAGTCAGCAGTAAAAAAGGAGATTAAAAATATTAAATATTTCATTTATTGTCAAATATGGACTTAAATTCCCTGAGCTTAAAGGAAAAAGGAGTTGGTTTTTAGCAATAGTGCTCTGGAAGATTTCATGAAGTGGGTGGGATCTCAGGTGGGCCTTGAAATATGAGTGGGATGTGGTCAGGTGGTGGAATTCAAAGGAAGATTATCTACATGGGTGAAGGAAGTAAACATGATCACATGTCTAGGAAGGAGCCTGATGTATTAAAGAGTATAGCAGACCAGTTCGAGCCACAACAGAATTCATATAGACAGATTATAAAAAATAGTCCTGACACAATAGCTTGTAGTTCTAGAGGAACATGGATTAATGACAAATAGGATTTTTTGTTTTATTTCATTTTTTGTTTTCTTTCTGGTTAGCAAACCATTACCCATGTATGTTTAATTCATCACTCTTTTTACTGGTCCCCAAACAGAAGAAAAACAGTAAAGAGTGTGTTTTACAAAGCTAAATCTGGTGACAGTAGAAGAGATTATAAGACAAATTATATTCACAAAGGTGTGAGGCTAGTTATGTGCCAGTTGTTATTGCCTTAGAGTGAAGTAGTAAGGACCTAAATTAATATGGCAGTAATAGAAATGGAGAGATGAATTAAATGTGAAAACTAGTTTGAAGCAGAATCAAAATGACTTGGTCTTCATAGCCCATTATTAAGTGAGGAGGAGGTAAGTGACTAGGTAAGAACTAAAAACCGAAAGACTAATAAGACATAGG
>PVKY010007941.1:0-14481 GCA_004027775.1 Bradypus variegatus
ATTTGTCTTGTTTTCTGTGGGAAACATGCCAGTGACCCATCTGTGGGCACAAACATCCAGATCCAGCTGCCCACCCACAGATCTTGCAGACCGCAGGCAACAGGCAGGAAACCTCACCATCACCCCTGGGACCTGCCACCACCTTTGGCCTCTCAACCCACACACGCTCAAGCTGCCCGCTCCAGCCTCACCCCATCTCTCTGGACAGACTGCCCTGCACGGATCACAGATTCTGCAGCCGGAATGGTTCTGAACTTGTAGCCAATCTTAATATATTCTCTTCATACTGAAACATTCCTGATTCCCTCAAGCTCTTCCTTTGCTATTTATGTCAGCAAGACTGGCATATTAAGAAGGCTTTTGATACATATTATTTGAATAAATACATTGATAAATTTTCCACTATACTTTTTTATCATATTTTTTCTTGTAGAATATATCATATAAACATAGATGTGATAACTTTCCAAGTGCAATATAGCAAGTAGTTTGAGAGCAAATTTCAAAGAATATTATGGGTTACAGTTTCACAGTTTCAGTTATTTCCTTATTGTGAAATATAACATATATACAAAAAAAGGTAATATCTTTCAAAGTATGCTTTAACAAGCAGTTATGTAGGAAATTTCCAAGTTGCTATGAGTTATAGCACCATAGTTTCTGTTATTTCCTTATTGTGAAATATAACATGTATACAAAAAGGTATACCTTTCAAATTACAATTTAACAAGTAACTATAGAACAAATTTCAAAGGATACTATGGGTTACAGTTCCAGCATTTCAGTTCTTTCCTTCTAGCTATTGTCATACCCCAGCAACTAAGAAAAAGAAAATTATATGAAGATTCAGTATTCATAATCCTTCGTTAAATTCCATCTTGTCTGTTACTACCCCTTCCTCTAGTTTAAGCACTTTCCCAGTCTTCAGGGATGTCTAGGCAGTGACCACCCTAACTTGTTCATGTTGAAAAGGGGTGTCAACTTTATGAAAAAAGAGGACATATCTGGTTGAGGTTCTTGAAGAGGCTGTTGCCTCTGGGTTTGGAGACTTAGCTGGCATAGGAGTTCTCCAAAGGATTTAAGTTTCTGAAGAATAAACTTACTGAGTGAAACCTTTACAGAGTCTCAGACAGGGATCCGGGTATTCTTTAAGGTTTTGGAGACTACTGTTGACTTGGGCTTATCATACTGTGGTCATTTGGCATATCTAGGTGAGGCTTGCATAGGAGTCACCTCCAGGACTACCCCTTGACTCTATTTGAATTCTCTTAGCCACTATACTTTTATTTTAAATTCGTATTGCTAACCATTCAACTAGCAAATGCTTGAAAAAATATACTTTTGTACTAAAGAGAGAATACCAATAGAGTAGTTTAAACTTATATACTATCTTAATCAAATCAGACTTCAGAATTCCACTAGTGATTCTTCCTAGTATGAGTGGTTACTAGTCTGTTGCACCTCAGAGGAAAATCGTGACCAAATCTAGGAGTTTCTTATTGATGGGGCCAGTCCTGCACATGCTCTGTTCAGCTTTGGAAGGCGGCCCCTCAAGGTTCAAGAACAAAGGACTTAAATATAAAGAAATCTCATGCCAGCTTGTCAGCATCGCACTGCCTGTTGAATCACTGAAGCTGTGCCTAGTTACCTGGGACCACAGAGAGCGTCTTTGGAGAGTTTGTGGTGTATTTGGGAAAATTACTCCTCTTGGCAGCATCCGAGTGTAAACTGGCACCTCAGGAGTGCAGCCGTGCCCATAACTGGCTGAAGCTCTCAGTAGGAAGGCCACTCACCATCTTTCTCAAGCAAATAGCCCCCTCAGAGAAGGCATATTCCAAACAGCTCCCAATCCACCTTTCAAGGTACATCCCTTTAACTAGCTTTCTTTGGCAAGAGTCTTCCACACTGTCTTGTCTTTCCCCATCAATCCTAATGAGGCAGCAGTTGTGTGTATGGTCAGAGAGCCCGTGGAGAGCTGTCTGGATGCTAAACAGCTTAAGTTCCAGGAAAAAAAAAATGGAAAGAAGTCTAGATTTCATTCATCATTTGTGGAAGTTTCTTTAACTCTTATCTCTGTCCCGAAAATGACTGTCACTAATAAATTATCATGAGCAGGACATAATAGCTAATGGTACCTAGATGTTCTGCATGAAAGAGAGAGCAGTTTTTCAAAAGGGAAACTTGTACCTTTGCATGAAAGAAAAGCATAAAAGTTAGAAACGTGGTCTTCATTCTTTGCCTTACTTTATCTTATCAGCATAAAGCAATACAACCATCAAGAAGAAAAGTTAAGTCCTGGCACAAAATCTTTTAAAATAGCCTGGGGAGTTCGCTTATCTGCCTGTCACACCTTGGACATCTCTCTGTGGGGCCAGCTTTGTTCAGAATCTGTTTGAAGGGCTACATCTCCCCCAAATAAAGAGAGAGCCTGCATACTCCTTACTGAGTCCCCAGTGCCTCTCTCTGCCTAGAACATAGTAAGAGCTCAATAAATGCATACTGACTGGGTAAATCCCAGAGGCCCAGCCATGTGCACTGAAGCAGCAACTCCTACACTTAGCCCTCTTCCCAGACTCCACGCCCTCCTCCTGCCCCAGCCACTGCCACATCCATTCACCATGCCACAACTTGAGAGCAAGTGTGCCAGTTTGGATGTATTATGACCCCCAAAACGTTCTTTGATGCAGTCTTGTGGGGGCAGACATATTTAGTCTTGATTAGGTTGGAACCTTTGTATTGAATTGTTTCCGTGGAGATGTGACCCACCCAACTGTAGGTGATAACTCTGATTAGATTATTTCCATGGAAGTGTGGCCCCACCAATTCAGTGTGGGTCTTAATTAAATCACAGGAGCCCTATAACAGCTCAGACAGAAGGAGCCCAGTGCAGCAGCCAAGAGAGACATTTTGAAGATGGCTGTTGAAAGTAGACTTTTGCTGACACTGCTTCAGAGAAGCTAAGAGAGGAAAAAACCACTGACCTTCCTTTGGTGAAGGTATACTTGTGTTGATGCCTTAATTGGGACATTTTCATGGCCTTCAGACTGTAAATTTGTAACCAAATAAACCCCCTTTATAAAAGCCAATCCATTTCTCATATTTTGCATAACGGTAGCATTAGCAAACCAGAATAGTAAGCCAGAATGGCCCTCATTCGGGGCCGTCATTCCTCTCTTCTTTCCACATATCATGCAGGTTAAGGCTGCTTCATATATCTGTGTGCTGCAAGGCCGCATATAAATGCAAGGGGCCATTCCCCCCATGTGTTCAGCAGGGGCCAGTAGAAAGGACACTAGTCTTAGAGTCAACATGATTTTGAAACCTGGCTCTAACATATGCCATGTGGCCTTTGATCAAAAACAACTTAACTTCTGAGTTTTGGTTTTCTCATAACTGGAATAATAAAATCAGTGCCCTCACAATGCTGTAGCGGCGATTAGGTGAGAAAATGCGTTAAAGTTCCTGATGCAAAGTAGCTTCTCAATGAATGTTAGTTATTATTCATAAGAGACTGGTAGGGCCAAGCTGACCAGCAGGTGAATAAGAACCTACACTCATGCAAAGTTTATCTTCTCCATACATTTGTTCTTCAGAGATTTGTTGGCACAAAAGGGAGCATGGCAAAAAAGACTAAGGTATAATTTGGTCCCCTGTGTTTGCGTGACATCAGTGGGGAGGGAGGTAATGACACAGACCCACGGCCCTGCACAAGGCAATGGGATGCTTGTCCCCAAGAAAATTTCCATTTAGAACACTGGGAAATTCACATCTTCCACTGGAAATCAGCAGGCAGTGGAGCTGGAGAACAGCAGGTTTGTAGCAGTTAGTAATATCCTCTCAGGGGAATACCTAGTAACAGGTCTACCTTTAGGTGAGCCAGAGCTTTCCCTCCTATAGATTTAAACTTCTTCCCTGTATCTTTTGTGAAACATTTCATGAAACTCCTGTTGTCTGAGAGCTGGTCAAACATTGCTTACAGTTTTGACAAATCTGGTATTCCATGAACTACATATAGCTTAATATTTTCCTTATTTCCAGAGAAAGCAGCAATATCCAAGTATAGACTTGTCTATTCCTGCTCATTCATATCTTCAATTTAAAATGAATTAGTGTTATTTGCTGTTTCGTCAGTTTGAGAGTGTTCTTTGCCTTTTACTTTTTTTCTTAATTTCAATAGGACATCATTCTAATTTAAATATATATCTTAATCCACCACCCAAAATTATTTAGAATCTTTAGTAATGCAGCTTTGCCCTAGATACTGATCAGAATTAGTTGGAGAGGCTCCAGAATTATTGAAGGTATCTTAAAATAAGACTGAACCCTCCATTCTATTCCAGCCTCTGTTGAATATGAACATGTGAAAGCCTCTGGGCCAATTTGGATGTATTGTGTCCCCCAAAACACCATGTTCTTTAATGCAATCTTGTAGGGGCTGACTTACCAGTGTGGATTAGGTAGAATCCTTTGACTGAGTGTTTACATGGAGATGTGAATCAACTATAGACATGACTTGTGATTAGATAATTTCCATGGAGGTGTTACCCCACCCATTCAGGGTGGGTCTTAATTGAATCACTGGAGTCCTATAAAAGTGTTCACAGACAGAAGGAGGTGCTGCAGCCAAGAGAGACACTTTGAGGAATGCACAGGAGCTGAGAGTGGAGCTGGAACACAACCTGGGATCAGCAGACCCCAGCCACGTGCCTTGCCAGCTAACAGGTTTTCCAGATGCTATTGGTCTTCCTTCAGTGCAGGTATACTTGTGTTGAAGCCTTCATTTGGACATGTTTATGGCCTTCAGACTGTAACTTTGTAACCAAATAAACCCCCTTTATAAAAGCCTATCTATTTCTGTTATTTTGCATAATGGCAGCATTAACAAACCAGAACAGTCTTCCACGGCATGTCTCGGAGTGGCACTGCATGGAATTCACAGACCGGAGAATCCTGCCTGGTTTCCACCGGGGTCTGTGTCTAGGGCCTTCTCCAACTGTGTATAAATGAGGGCGGGATGAGCTTGGGGAACTTGTCACAGCCCCTGTCCTTGAATAGCTCTTCATTGAAAACATGGGCAGGTGAATCCAAAGACCTCTAGGAAGATCCCTCTTCCAAGGCAGAGCAGTGGGAGGACTAGCCGACAGATGAAATGTTTGCCTTGAGGACAAAGATCTTGCTCTGCTGCAGAACCAAACAACAGCTGCTCAGTCCCGCAGGCCCGGAAGGCCCTGTCACCTCTGTGTCAGCCGCAGAAGGAGGCAGTCCGACCAGGCCACCATCTGTGTGCCAGGGACCTGGGCCAAAAGGCCTGGCATCCCAGGGCTTAATTTCACTCCATCCAGTCTGTAATGAGGAAAAGGCCTGGAACAGATTTGTAGCATTTGTATCTGCTCTCACTCACCTAACCTGCCACAACCTCAAGGCAAACACACAGCTGGTAATTTGCAGCTTTCATGAGTCAGTGGAGCTTTTTCCTATCTGTACCCTCCAATCTTGTGCTCACCTACTCCAGCCTTCAGCTGCTGCTGCTTTGGAAGCCTGGAAGAAAATCCTTGTCCAGGAAAGCTGAAGATCCAGGGCTGACTTTCTGAGAATGCTGTGTGCCCGCACTGTCATCTACCTTCACAAAGGGATACGCCCCTCCTTCTCCTGGGCCCTTGCAGGGTTGTCAGCCATAACCAAGCTAGTGGTTTTCCCAAACAAGGCTTGGATTATCATCGTGGGCAAGAAGAGAAGAGGCACATCCTCAGAGTGAAGAAAGGAAAACTGGCTCTTCTCCTTCCCACTCTCCCCCACCCCTGCACTTATTCTCAATCCCCCCCCTTGTTCCTTGTGGTAGGTTGAATTATGCACCCCAGTTTAGACATGTTCTTAATCTTAATCCAAGACCCTGTGAGTATGAACCCATTGTAAATAGGACCTTTTGAAGACATTATTTTTAATGTGTGGCCAACCAAAGCAGGGTGGACCTTAATCCAGATTACTGGTGGTCTTTTAAAGAGAAGGTCACACCACACTCCCCTTTGTCCAGTGTATGGATGGATGAATGGATGGGGGTGGGGGGAGGCACCCAGTGTTCTTTTCTACTTTAATTGTTCTTTTTCACTTTAATTTTTATTCTTATTATTTTTGTGTGTGTGGTAATGAAAATGTCCAAAAATTAATTTTGGTGATGAATGCACAACTGTATAATGGTACTGTGAACAAGTAACTGTACGCTTTGTAATACTGCATGGTATGTGAATATATCTCAATAAAATTGATTTTAAAAAAGAGAGGGTCACAGGGGGGGCTGGAATTCAGCAGTGTCTCAGAAGAGAAAGGAGGGGACATTGTCATGTGGTAAGACCAGAACTACAAGCCAAGGAACCCAAGGATAGCCCACTGCCAGCACCAGAAGTTACCACCTTCAGGGAGAAAGCAAGCCTTGCAGCTAACTTGAGTTTGGAGGAGTTTGGAGTACTAGCCACAAAACCATGAGCCAATACATGCCCATTGATTAAGCCAACCCACTGTGTGGTATTTGTCATAGCAGCCTGTCAAGCTAAGACACTCCTCAACGTGGGGTCCAGAGAGCAGCAACGTCACATCACCTGGGAGTTTGATAGCTGTGCAGAATCTCAGACCCACCCAGACCCACGGAATCAGGATCTACATTTTAGTAAGATCCCCAAGCGATTCACATGCAAGTTAAAGTTTGAGAAGTCCGTGCTGGTCTGGTGTTAACGACTGGATGTGTTATCATTTTATTTTTACCCCAAATGGAAGGAAACCTGCTGATTCCAAATCCTAAAGAGAAAGTAATGGAGGTGTGCAAACATCTGTAAAAAGAACAGCACTACATAGAAGTTAGTTGTTAATATTAGCAATATTATCCAGAGGCCCGGCCACCTTCACCCTGCCCCTAGTTCACTTTGGGAAGAGCCTGTGCTGGCTATTTGTTAGCTAAGCAGCTCCCGGTGGGAGGCAAGGGAGTGTTTCCTCTGACGGCCGGCAGGGGGCGCCCTGCCCGTCTCTCCTGGCGGGGAGGCGGCGGCCCTCGCTCCGCCTTCTGCACCCGCCGGGGAAGAGCCAGTGAAAACCTGTCGGAACTTCCTTGTCACTCAAAGGCAATTAAGTTTTTTTGTTTGTTTGTTTGTTTTTGCCATTAAGTTTTTACGAACGAAAAGTACTTTTTCCAAAAATAAAACCTAGCGTTATCATTTCAGTAGGCTGGAGGAATGTACCATTCCTTTTTATAACTGTGAATAACAGTAGTTCTGTAACAATTCTAAATCTCTTTTTCTGATGCTACAATTTTCTCTCCTTAGCAGGAAAAAACGTAGTAAAGTGATCAGGTGTTATTTGTATAAAGCAGTCATCAGCTCCCCAAACCAGCGCCCCCCCCATATCAGGGACCATTTCTAGGATGTAATGGTGCAGTGACATGACTCACTGTGCCACCTTTACACTTTGGGTCTCGGTTTCCCTTTTTGCAATAATCTGGTAAATAAGAACTGAAACACTGATGCCTTCAGGGACTACACACAGATTGAAAGTAAAATGAAGGTTCAGTTCATCACTAGGTGATTTCTCCGGCTCCTTCCAGCTCCCTCGGTGGTCCTGCTTGAATTTCAGAAAGCTGACACATCACATCCTTGATTTTGGATCATGCCAACTCTAGAGGGTCGATTTTGTTTTGGACTTCGTTATTCCTCTGTATTTGTAGTGCCTCAGCAACCCGGCTCTGCAGAGGGAGCGGGTCATGGGATCCAGCAGTAGATGCTGTCCCTGTCCATTCCAAGCCAGACAGTGATCTGCTAGCAGAGACCCCCAAGGAGCGGCTTGCTTATATGTCGTGGCTGGTGGTGGTGGTTGTTTTGTCCTACACAGTATCATAATAATGTTTGAATTACTTGAAGCATTTAAAAATCAGGACATTTTACCTCTTTAAAAAAAAAATCCAGATTTCTGGCTTCCGTTGAATGGGAAAATCTGATAACCCTGGAACCTCATTTCCACGTGACAACAGTCGGCTGAAGTTGTTGCCGCTTGTATCTTTAGAGGACAGTCTCTCCAGTTCTCCCTGCCGCCCCCCTACCCTGCTACACCCCTTATTCTTAGCTACCTGGTCCGGGAAGGCCCTTCTGCTTCAACCCCTTCTTTAAAATCAGGACTAGTTTGGGAGGCCAGATGGTTGAGAAATGGCTGGTGTCAGCGTCCGCTTTAATCCTTTTACAAAGCGCTAAAATGTTTCTGTATCTAAGAACATCAGATTACAAAAATAAAATAAAAGGAATGAGCTGAGACGAAATTACAATGACTGTGGAATTAAACTGCACAGCGGCTACTGAGCCAGGCGCCAACCCCCCACATGCATCTGAGCGTGGGGTGTCTGGCACTCCTGTCTGGCGTAGGTTCACACGGTTGCCAGGCTCTGGGCGTCTCTGGGGCGCCTGCCGTCCTCAGGAGCACCCCGCCTTCCACGGCTGTGCAGAGCCTGGCCGCGCCCCGTCGATCCTAGCCCGCTGGCTGCAAAGACGCTCTCCGTCTCTCCTTTTACTCAATGCCCCACCCGGTTGCAGCAACTCACTTTAATTGTGTATTATAAGCAATTCATTTGTTGCTGTTCCTTTGTGGAAACTTTTTTAATGTGAACTATTTCAGATCTGTAGAATAAAACAGAGAACATCATAACACTTCCACCTCCGAGCTTTATTGAAATCTAACACCTTGCCCTACTGTTTCACACTGTTTTTCTCCTAAGGCGTACGATAGTACAGGTATCATTGAAACTGCCTGGGTAGCCCTCACTGATCCCATTCTGTTCTCTAACATCCCAGAAGTTACCAACATCCTAAATTATCATTCCCTTGCATTATTTAAGATACATTTTTTAGATGTAACCATTATAGTTTCGTTTTAAGTGCTATATAGTATTCCACTGTAACATACATTGTTTCTGATTTTTTTGCTATTAGGACAATGCCACAATGAATGTTCTTGTATCTACCTCCCAACATACATGTGCAAAAATCTCTTTATACACCTACAAGTGGAATTGTGAGTGACAAGGCAACACTTCTCCAAAATGATTGCATTGCTTTAAGTCTCCCAACTCTCCATCTTGTCCAGTTCTTGGTATTATTGAGGCTTTTAATTTGGGCTAATATGCTGAGGGTGAAATGGCATCTAGTTCTGTTTAACTTTTCATTTTTCTGATTACTAGTGAGACTGAGCATCTTTTCACATGTTCATGGACCAAGAGGATTTCCCATACCATGAATTGCCTAATCACTTATTTTACCCTTTTTTTCCCCTATTGGGTCATCTTTTTTGTACAGTTTTGTAGACATGCTTTTTAATTATAGCAACACATCCTTTGAAGGTTATGTGCATCACCAGTATCTTCTCCCAGGGTGTTGGGTTTTTTTTATGTGTGGTCTTTTGTTTTACAGAAGCTTTGGATTTCAATGTAGTCCAGTTTGTCAATATTTTTCTTTATGGCTTATGCTTTTTATATCTTGTTTAGGAAATACCTGGAGGTCATAAATACATTTTCCTGTGTCTTTTTTTTTTTTACTGAAAGTTTTACTTTTCACATTTAAATCATTCATTGCCCTAGAATTTGTGTATGTTGGGAAGTAGGGATCTATTAATTTGCCACCCTTGTTGAAGACTTTATTTTTTCCACACTGATCTGCCAGATCACCATCATTTATGTATTTCCATATATGTGTGTAGCTGTTTCTGGGCTTTCTGCTCTCTTTTATTCCTCTTTTTTAACCTATCCCCACACCATTATCACATCTTAATTACCAAAATTTCATAATAATTGCAAATCCCCCTATCTTTTGTGTTTCAAACTTATCTTAGTTCTTCTTAAGCTTTTGCTATTCTGTATGAATTTTAAAAGATTAGCTTGTCATATACCATGAGAAACTCTATTGGGATTTTAATTTCAGTTGCATTAAATTATAGATTAATTTAGAATTTGCTTTTAAGGAGAGATCCTTTTTCAAGTTAAGGAAGCTTTTTTTCTATTTGCAATTTGCTAAGAATTCTTAATCTTTAATGAGTGTTGAATTGTATAAAATATTTTCTCTGCTTCTATTGATAGGATTATATGGTTTATGACATGATTTCCTTTAATCTGTTTAAAGTCACATTTCATTAATAGATTTTTAAATATTAAACTATGCTTTCATTCTTTGAATAAATTCTCTATGATTGTATATACTGTTGAACTCAATTTTACTAATATTTTATTTAGGAATTTTTCATTTATATTCATTAATGAGATTAGTTTGTCAGTTTTCTTGTACTCTATTATTCCACTTTGTTATTAATCGAATGAGTCAAGTAGCTTTCTTTCTTCATATTCTCTAGAATAGTTTATATAGTAAAGGGACTATTTGTTTCTTGAACTTTTGTTAAGCATCACCTGTAAAACTATTCAGGCATCTTTTGGATGTGGTTAGACTTTTAATTACCAATTCATTTTCTTTACTAGTTATTGGTTTGTTCAGACTTTCAAATTCTCCTTGAGTTGTTTTATTAATTAGTTGTTTTCTAGGAAATTATCCCTTCAATCTTAGTAATCACCATTATTGGCATTAAGATGACCATCATAATGTCTTATGATTTTTAAAAATTTCTGCATTATCTATAGTTATCTCCTTTTACATTTTTCTATATTTTCCATCACTGTTTCTACTCTTCCAGCTCCCTCTCCCCCATCCTTTCTCCTGCCCTTTTCACTTTCACTTTCTCACGTATCTTCACAGAGCTCAACTCTGGATAATTTTGTCTGCTACAATTTTGAAATTATAATTGATTTCTGAGGTGGTAAGAAGGGATATTTCTAAATTCATACGATTTTAGGTAGAATGTGCTCCAGAAGGACTGTCTTCAGGTACTTGAATGTCTTATTTTTCCATTTCTGACTCAAGACATCAATGTGGCAACTTTGGGCACAAAGTCCCCCTCCTCCAGCCCTAGGACTTCTAAACCACTTATTCCACAAGGAACTAAACAAAGCTTTATTCTTCCCTGCCTTCATATACCACAGATTACCTCTTTCCCTTTATCGGAAATAATTTTAATTGCTCCATTATATATATTCAAAAATGATGCTTAGATCAAACTTATTAAAAGAAAAACATATTCCTTTTTACATATTGTTCCTATTTCCCCCATATATTTACACCTGTGCTTTGTTTCAAAGAAAGCATGTGGACTTATTTGCCAGCCTGGAAGCACCTCACGCTTTTCTGTTATCCTCAGGGCTACTCTGTCTTAGTCTCTTTATCAGATACCATAAAAAAAAAAAAAAAAAACAGAAAGAGGGGGGATAAAAGCAAAGCCATCCTGTGTCAGCCTTCTGGTTTCTGACCGAGAGTTCTACTCCGAAAATCTCCTCTTTCTTTCCTAGACTGCCTGTCTCCTCCAAGGAGTGGGGCATAAATCATCTTTCTCTCTGGGAAGCATAAATTCTCACAATCTACTTTTCACTTGTCAGAAAAAAATATATCCTTTCCAAAGCAGCCTCCTTCAGGAAAGGAGCAGAGCTGCCTACACCTGAGCTCATTTGGCCGCTTTCCACAGAGCATTGAACTGGCCTCAGCCCTGGTGGGGTAATTTTCCTTTTTACTGCCCTGGAAAGGAGATTCACAGACTCCCTCAAAAAGTTTCTAATAGCCCAAACTCTTTCAGCCAAACAAAACAATAGCAATTTAGACAGATAATCAGCTACTTTCATCACAGTGGCAGCTGGCACATTGTGAGCATTCAATAAATATTAATCAATAATTATCCAGTGGCACCGAAGAGAGACAAAAGAATAATTCGGTGGCTTAACCAAGGTCACACTAAACAGACGCTGGGCCCTAATTTTAAAGGAATGGCACATGTTCTATAAGCTATAGCCAGCTTAGGCCAAGAGAATTTGCCCAATGCCAAAACTTTGGCTTCCTCACACAGGCTCTCCAAGACAAGGGACACGCTCTCTTGCCTGAAGAATCTGTGGCTGTTTTCTGAGCCAGCAAGTGAGGGCTGGGTTAGAGCCTGAGTGGACCTTAAAATGAAATCACAGCATTAGCAAAGATCTCATTCCATTCCAGAATGACCTATTTGTCTAAAATAAAGGCACTCCAGCATCATATCCTTTACAGTTTTCTGTATTGGAAAGGTTACTCATGCTGACAAGGGATCTTCAATACTTAGTGAACAACCTTCCAAGAACTAAAACAAGATGGAAATTTTTATTTTGAAACACAAAGTGAGGGAATTTTGCCAAAATTTCTAATAGGCTTAGTTCTCCTGTTGAATCACCGAGGGCCTGGCAAGGACCCCGATTTTCCTGGATGGCTTGGTTTCAATCTGCCCACTGTATAAACATATCAGAAAATGGGCCCAATCCTAGCCAAGGGCTAGAAGAGGAGTTCTGATGGAGAGCTGTACCAAGCAGAGTTGCAGTTTCCTGGTATAAAGCCTACTTCTGTGGCAAACTGTTGCCTCCCAGTCATGTTTTGAGGTGCTACCTTCCATGATGGTTAGGTTCATGTGTCACCTTGGCCAGGTGATAGTACCCAGCTGTCTGGTCAAGCAAACACTGGCCTAATAATTGCTGTGAGGACATTTGAGGCTGGTTAATAAACCAACAGCTGGTTTATTGGGTCATCAGTCAATTGACTGCAGCTGTGACTGATGACTCACCAAAGGGCGTGTCTTCCACAATGAGAGAATGCAATTGGCTGGATTTAATCCAATTAATCAGTTGAAGACTTGTAAGCAAGACAGATAGAGGACCTTCACTTCTTCTTCAGCTGCCCAGTGAAGCATTTCCTGAGGAGTTCATCGAAGTTGCCAGTTCGTTTCCTGAGGACTTCATCGAACACGTTCGACGAAGATCCCACCTCATTTCCTGAGTTCGTTGAAGTTGCCGGTTCATTTCCTGAGGAGTTCATTGGACATCTTCCTTGGAGTTGACAGTTTGTTGACTGCTCTACAGAATTTGGACTCATGCATACCCACAGTTGTGCGAGTCACTTTCACGATTTGATAGTCAGAGACACCTCTCATTGATTCTGTTTCCCTAGAGAACCCTAACTAATGCAACTTGGTACCAGGAGTGGTTCTTGAGAAACAGAATCTTAAAATGGGCTTTTAAAATTTTTCTACCCTGATTAGATTCAGAGGCACTAATGACTCTATTTCCAATAATCAAGAGGGCACTGACAGTCCATGGCATGAGTTGGCAAAGGAGATACGCAGAATAGCACCGTTTGATTCTCTTAATCATACTCTGGTACAAAGCAAGGCTCTGGGTGACAGTGTTTTCGACACCTTCACAGAGTTTTGCAGTATTAAGAGGTATAATGATGTTGGCTGGCTGCTCTTAGATACTTTGGATAAAGCTGTAAGAGAAAGGGATGAGCTAAAGGCTTCAAATTCAAAACTTAAACACCATATGACAGATGTAAAGGTTTCTATGTGTGCCCTGAAAGAAAATCTTATTTCCTATGCCCACAGACTGGAAGTTTCTGAAAACCAGACGCAGACTCTCATTGTGCGAGTAGCAGATTTACAACATAAACTAAAAGCTCAACCTCTCAGCGTGTCTGCTGTTAAAGTAAAGGCATTGATTGGAAAAGAATGGGATCCGGAAACTTGGGATGGGGACATATGGATTGATAATAATGGCAGTGAGGACACTGGGACCCTGGATTCTGCTGAGTCATTGTTAGATTTACCTATAGAGGGCCGTCCTGGGGAAACAGCTTCCCCACCTCCAGTCAGCCCTAAGGAGCCTGCCATCCAACCCCCACCTAAGGAGATTAACCCTTCAGTGCCTGCTAATCCTGAAGTTACCTCCCCTGAGGAAGCAGCCCTGGCTCCTTCCTCTGGAGAGATTAATCCTTTTTTAAGAGATGAAAATGCAACAGAATGTCCTGAGATAAATGGCTTGAGGGATAATTCTAACTGTTTTCATGACCCACTCCCACCACCAGTTTTTGCTTCAAGACCTATAACTAGGCTTAAGTCCCAACAGGTCCCAAAGGGTGAGATACAAAGTGTGACCCATGAAGAGGTATACTATACTCCAAAGGAACTGTATGAGTTTTCCAACTTATACAGGCAGAAACCAGGGGAATATATGTGGGAATGGATATTAAGGGTGTGGGATAATGGTGGAAGGAATATAAGGTTGGATCAGGCTGAATTTACTGATATGGATCCACTAAGCAGAGATTCTGCATTCAATGTTGTAACTCGAGGGGTTAGAAAGGGTGTTAACAGTTTGTTTGGGTGGCTGGCTAAAACATGGATCAAAAGGTGGCTGGCATTAACAGAGGTTGAAATGCCAGAACTGCCCTGGTACAATGTGGAGGAGGGGATTCAAAGGCTTAGAGAGATTGGAATGCTGGAGTGGATTTATCATGGAAGACCTGCTCACACACCCCTGGAATGTCCAGAGGACACACCTTTTACCAGGACTGT
>PVKY010007942.1:0-14487 GCA_004027775.1 Bradypus variegatus
GACATGCTGCATGCAAGGCTCCCATAACTGCTTCCACAGGTTTCTCCCAATCTGGGGGGAGGTTCCCTGCAGGAAAGGGCAGTGTGGCCCCCCAGAGGACATGACAGTGTGACCTCTGCAGGAAGGGACAGTTCTCTGATGGAAGGGACAGTGTCCCCCACAAGAAGGGGTGGTGCCCTGGCCCCCTGAGCCCCCGCCCTGCCCCACCCATATGGTCCTCACCGCTGTCACAGGAGGCCTCGTCCGACCCGTCCCCACAGTTGTCCTGCCCATCACACTGCTGGCTCTTTGGCAAGCACTTCCCATTGCCACACTTGAAGGTCTGAGCTGGGCAGCCTGGGGGAGCACAAGGACTCCAGGGTGCTGGGCAAGCCCTGCCCCTTACCCCCGGCCCCACCACCCCCACCCAGCCACGGAGGGTGACTCCTCCAGGGGAGACCCCAGCCCACCCCACCCACGAAGCCCAGTCAGCGCCCCCTCCCCGGGCACTCACTGCAGCCCAGCTCATCGCTGTTGTCCCCACAGTCGTTGACATTGTCACACACCCAGAAGAGGGGCTTGCAGAACTCGTTCTTGCAGGTGAACTGGTGGGCAGGGTCACATTCTGGGGGGGCGAGGGTGGTGCTAAGTGGGCCCCGGGCCTCAATCCGGCTGCAGGGCCCCTCGCCGCTTCCTGGGGACACCGGGGGGGGGTAGCGTGCGGAGGACAGGGTGGGGTGGGGCTGGGAGGGACTCACGGCAGTTGAGCTCATCGCTGTGGTCTGCGCAGTCGACCCAGCCGTCGCAGCGCAGGGCCTTGCGGATGCAGCGCCCCGTGTTACATGTGAACATGCCAGGACACGCTGCGGGGACAGGCAGGCCTGGAGTCCACGCTGCCACCCACAGCCCGCTCCCGTCTCCTCTCCCTCCAGGCGAGTTTTGCGGCCACACTGGGGACCAAAGAGAGAGCCCCTCCCAGCCCAGCACCTCAATGCAGAGCACAGCAGGCAGGTGCCGGAGCCCAGGGCAGGGGGCCCCTAGGCCACCAAGGCCCACAGCCAAGCAGCCCCTGCAGGCCAAGGGCGGTCGTGGGCTTGCAGCCTGGGCCGGCCAGCAGATCCCTCCTGGCCCCCCAGGGCGGAAACCCAGAGAAGGCTGGCCTGGGCTTGCACCCAGTCCTGGTGCCACCGAGCCCCCAGCCTGGCACAAGTGGGAGCAGTGGGAGCGGAGCAGATTGAGAACGTACAGGTGCCATCCAAATGGAAGATGGCATCGCCGTATTTCCTTCATGCTAAGATACATGCCAACTTTTAATGTTTCTGAAATCGAGATGTACCTGATGAGTGACATCAAAATGTAGTTAAAAGTCATAGGGCAGGTCACAGAGTTGGCAGGAAGCCATTGTCACAGCCTCCATGGCATACGTGTTGCCGTGTATCAAAGGGATCTGTTCATCCAGCTGGACTTTTGGTTATAAGCCACACAGTTGCATTTTAACTTTTATTTGGATTCATCAGTATAGTCCAAATGTCTTCCAAATTAATGCTTAATGGATACAGGGTTTCTGTTTGGGATGGGGGAAAGTTTGATAATGGATGTTGGTGGTGGTAGCACAATATTGAGTGTAATTAGCACCACTGAATTGTACACTTGCAAGCGGTTAAAAGGGGAAATGCTGTAGATACGTTACCACAGGCAAAACTTAAAAAAAAATAGAATAAAATAAGAAAGAAAGGAAAAAAGAATGCCTTCCAAAGACATTCTATGATGCAGGATTGAAACAAAAAATCTTTGCCTACCTGGAGGAACTGCTATGCATGCAGCAGACAGTGAAATTAAAGGCAAAAGAGATCACCCAAACTCTTGGAATTTATGGATCATAGAATTTTCACTCTTGTGCTGAATATCATTGGTCAAAACCTTCCAGCTGATTTTGAAATAGTTTTAACTTCCATTTTAGGGGAAAAACTGAAACTGTGGGTTTAACAAAAGGGAAATCGTAGACCAAAGCCTCAGCGTTTTCTAGTATGTCTCTAAATTATGCAATTAGTACTACGGGTGCTCAAAGGCCACAGAGAGAGATGCAAAAAGACAAATATTGTATGATTCCACGTATATGAAATACTGAGAGGCAAGTTCACAGAGATGGAAAGATCAGACATTCCCAGGGGCTGGGGGGAGGAGGAGATGGGGAGCTATTGCTTCATGGGTGCAGAGTTTCTATTTGGGGCCAGAAAAAACTCCTGGTAATAGAAAGGAGTGATGGTAGCACAACACTGTAGATGTAATAAATACAATACAAATGGTTATATGTAAGCCACTGCAATAAAAAAAAATTTTTTTTTAAAAAGGCCACACAGACCAGCACCAGTTATTGAAGTCAGGGTGATGGGTGACCAAAGGGACGGTGACCCAAATAACTCAGGAGGGCCAGGGCAGACCCCAACAACATCAGGCCCCTCAATGAACACACTGAAAGTAGTGGTTTCTCCCCAAAAGAGCTCTGCCTCCTACCACCCCATAGGAGGCAGGAGATACCAGGGTGAGAGCCGCCCCCCAGCCAGGCCCTCTGGCCACTTCCCTCCTGCCGCAGGTGTCCTTTGCCTGCACTCACGATCGCTGGAGTCATAGGAGAGGAATTCGGCCAGGAACCCCGTGTCGGTGTAGGACGCATCCGAGTGGAAGCGAACGGTGACCCGGCTGCTGTTACTGGTGACCACGAACTGGGGCTTCTCGCCACAGTACCTGGAAGACAGCCAGGAGGCGGCGGCTGGGGGCGGTGGGCCCAGGCGCAGGGGCTGCCACGCCCCCGGGATGGGCGGAGACCTGCGTGCCGGGCAGCCCCAGACCCCACCTCGCCCCGTGGATCTCCACGTAGTCCTTGGTGCAGGTGCCCAGGGCCACATCGGGCTCCGCCAGGTAGAAGACGTTGAAGCGCACCTTCACGTTCCTGCTGGACGGCACCTGCGAGAGAGATGCGGCTGGGTCTCTGCGGCTTCCTGCCCGCTCCCCCAAACCCGGCGATGCCAGGGGCCCACCGGGGGCGGAGCTTCTTCCCATCCATCCAGTTTCCCGCTCTCCATCTTCCAAATTGAGCCCGAGGCGGCCACAGGGAAGGCAGAGCACGTGCGGCCACCCAGGTTAGCTGTTTGGAAGGACTTCTAGACTCAGAGGCAAAGGCGCTCTTCTGTTACGGAAGGCCGGAAAGGTCTCCTCGTACTGATCTGTGACCAACTTCTCTGCGGACTCCCTTTTAGAGGGGCCCCTTCCCAGGGGCTTCTCCTGGTCACCCGCTGATGCCTCCAAGACACAGATACCACCACCCTCATTTACCTATGGGTAAACCGAGGCACACAGAGGCCATCTGACTAGTCCCTGTCTCAGCCCTTGATGGTGGAGGCTGCTCAGCCTGCAGCAGAAGACCTTAACCCTGGCCCTTGTGGACTCCACCTCCCCACCCCTCCCCGCTGGCCACCCTGGAGCACCCACTGCTTTGCCACCGCTCCCCTGTGCACGCAGCTCCTACCTCGATGTCCCAGGTGCAGTCGATGTTGGGTGGGTAGTGGCCCGGGTAATAGGGGCTGCTGAACATCCCCTGGGCTTGACGAAAGTAGCCTCCACAGCCTGGCAGAAAAACGCAGGAGGACCGGCTTGAGGCCCAGGCTAAGCGGGGCCTGCAGGGAGCAAAACCCACCCTGCTCTCCCGTCAACCTCATGGGAGTGGAAAGTTGCATCCCTGGGCCCATAATGGCAAGTGGCTGGAGGCTGAGGGACAGCAGACAGCCGCACGGAGGGCTCCTGGCCCAGCTGGCCAGCAGAGCGCCCTCTGGCTTAGGTGGCAACCTCTGTGGCTTCTGGGCCCGTCCTCCAGCTCGGTCACCTGCACCCACCCCACCCATGCCCTCCCTTACTGCTCATCTTAGGGAGCTGGAAGAAGGTGGCCTCAAAGCCCGGGTGCCGCCGCTCGGTGGTGGTGATCAGCGTGACGAGCAAGACGTTCTGGGAGGAGAGGAAGGTCAGGTTGTAGGAGGGAGGGTAGGCGCCACAGAGCCTGCGTGGGGGGCGGGGAGCAGAGGGAGGTGGGTCAGGAACGCACGCAGAGCCGGCCCCGGCCCCAAGCCCGTCCCACCCACCGAAGGCCAAGAGAGGGGCCGAAAGACCCTCGATCAAGTCCCTCTCTGGACAAACAATCAATGGCACAAGTAAGGAGTTGGTGAGGAGACTGTTGGTCTTTGATTAAAATGGCAAAACCTCAAGTGCCCACCCATAGGAGCTCGTTAAATGGTCTATGGAAAGTAGCAGCTTAGCAGCACACGCATTTATTAAGAACGTGCCGTGTACTTTTATAGCGATCAAGTCACGTGATCCTAACAACCCTAGGAAGCAGATACGATTATCCCCATTTTCCAGATAGGGAAACCAAGGCACAGAGAGATTAAGTCACGTGCCCAAGAGCATACAGTTAATAAGTGGTAGGTCTGGGACCCAAACTCAGACTCCCGAGTCCCCCCCTCTGTAGGACTATGCCATCCTGCCTCCAAATAATGCAATGTTATTGAAAATGAGGATGAGACCCAGGAAAAATGAAAGCAAATGTGCACATGAAAACTCGTGGGCAAAGGTTCATAGCAGCATTATCTGTAATAGCAGAAAGGGGAACAACTAAAAGTCCACCTTCTGATGAACAGAGAAATGAAAGGTGGTCTACCCATATGACAGAATATTCTTCAGCTATAAAAAGGAATGAAGTACTGATAATGCACTACAACATGGATAAGCCTTGAAAACATTATGCTAAGTGAAAGAAGACGGTCACGGAAGACCATATAGTGTATGATTCCATTTATAAGAAATGCTGAGACTAGGCAAATCCATAGAGACAGAAAGTGGATCAGTGGTTGCCGGGGGCTGCGGGGAAAAATGAAAAGTCACTGGGAACAGGTACAGGGTTTCTTTTGGGGATAATAAAAATATTCTAAAATTGAGTATGGTGATAATTACACAATTCTGTGAATACACTAAAAACCACTGAATTGTATGCTTTAAATGGGTAAATTACGTGGTATGTAGAATATATCTTACTAACACTGTTAAAAATGGTGGTTAGAAACAAGTTTACTGATTTGGAAAGACCATCATAATATACTTAGTGAAAAAGAAAAACAGGCAACAAAATTGAATATACAAGTACAATATAGATATTACTAGGATTAAAAAAATTTCTTAAAATCATAGGGCTGTACAACACAAACAGTGAACCCAATGTAAACTATAGACTATAGTTAACAGGACAGTTATAATATTCTTTCATCAATTGTAACAAAGGCACCACACTAATGCAAAGTGTTAATAAGAAAAGGGGTTATAAGGGAACTCTGCATTTTCTATAAACCTACAACTTCTCTAATTAAAAACAAAAAGTTGTCAGAGATCAGATATCAAAAAAAAGTATTGGACTCTTTATTAAATAGCTCTTAAAAGGTGGACTCTTTGTTAATAGCTCTTAAAAGGTGTTAATAGTCCAAAACCAGAGGATTTCTTGCAAGGCCTTTTGATAAAATAAAGTACATTGGACTGCAGAAACAAAAACAAAGAAAAATCAGAATGTCCAGTACAATCCTATTTTAAAGTACACACACACACATAGCAAATAAGTCTAGAAGAACAGACGTGAACAATTGAATGGTGGTTATTTCTAGATGTGAGGCGATGAGTGGATCCTACTTTTCGCTTGTCTACTTTCCACTTTTCCCTCTTGGGATCATGCATTTGCTTTTTGTTCAATTAAGAAGTCAGCTAGAGAGAAGGAAACCCTCATAAAAGGGGGGCTTGGGCAGCATCTTAAGCTGTGGTGGCAGATGGTTTCTCTCTCCCTTCGGGCCTGAATCTTAACGGGTCATTAACATCTTCCAGCTCATTTCCCCGCAGCCATGGAAAGCTCTGGTGCCCGACCCCCTCAGGGGCTAGGCCTGGCTGTTGACTGAGGAGCATCCGCTCGGCTCGGTTCAGTTCGGAGGGACCACGAGCGCTCCTCAGCCTCCCAAAGGCTGACAACATCACCCCCAATGCCCCCCAATCCCACCCAATATCACACCACACCTGTTCTCTGCAGCCTGGAAATCCCACAACGGCCTTTGGCCGAGAGTCACAAAATCCCTCCCAAACCCAAGCTGTGGCCCAGCCAGCCCCCAGGACACTCACTGCACCAGCACGTGGGGCTCCATGGGGCTCAGCGTGTCGTACACGGCCACCACGTCGCTGCCGTGCCCGTCACAGGGCGCCACGTCGAAGCTGCGGAACGTGAGGCTCAGCACGGCCCCGGCGTCCCCCCGCAGGGCCCACTGGCAGTGAGCACGAGCCGGGTAGGGGCTGTCGGGGAAGCCGGGCGTGGTGAAGCGCATCAGCTCCCAGCCTCGGGCGTGCAGGGCGAAGCTGCAGCTGTCTGTGGGGAAGACAGGGCAGGGATGACGGCATGGGGCAGAGCCAGGCTATGTACCCCAAAACCCACGGGGGGTGCCCCGAGACCCGGTCCCTCTAAGAGCCCCAAGCTCCTGGGCACAGCTCCATCTGGGGCCCATCGGGAAGGGGCCTGCGAGAGGTGGACGGCCATTGACTGTCACCACCGGGCGACTTCTGGGGAGCCCCAAAACTGAGGGGAGCAGGGGTGGTACTTACTGTCCCGGGTCGTTTGGGCCATTCTGGGGTCCGTGGCTGCAGAGGGAGAGGAGAATAAAGGGTTTCTTGGCGTTGTCTGATCGTGCAGCTGCTTCCTTATCACCCTATCAGGAGGCACCCCGGGCAGCCCCACCCCAGGACTCACGGAAGGCCACCACGGACGTCATGACGAAGGACTGGAGAGCCCGGGCACGGGGCGGCAGCGTGATGACGCGCTCCTGCGCCATGGACCACTCAGCCTCCTCCGCCAGGTGCTGCGGGAGGCTGAACTCAGACCAGTAGTACGCGATGACACTGCCCTCGCTGGGGAGAGGGGTCCGGCCTGAGATGCAGGGGCTCCGGGCCTTCCTGTCCCACAGCCCCCCAGGCTGCAGGGGGCAGGCGCGGGGCAGCCAGGCCTCCCCCAGGGGGCCTCCCTCCAGGCTGGGACTTATCCCACATCCCCAACCCTCTCACCATCTAGTCCCCCTGTACCCTGCTCTACCAGGCACACCCCAACCAGACACGTTCTGGGGTTCTCAGGCTCAGCAGCGAGAACAAAGTCTGGAGCAGGGTTTTGCCTCCACCTCCAGCTTGAGCCCACCGAATACCACCCTTCCGATCTGTGACCTGGGATGGCACAGCCTCCTGCTTTGAAAGCAGGACATTCCTAACTGAACAAGTTCTTATTAATGCATGCACCCAAAGAAGCATGGGGACAAAGGGTGCTAACAGCTTGCTCAAAGGATAGAACAGGGCCTGGGGACACCCCCAGAAGACCCCACGCCCGCCCCCACCCCACCCCTCTCCCCACACACACCTGAAGGCCGTCACGGCCGACTCCTTGTGGTAGGGGCCCAGGACGGGGATCCGTCTGTACAGCAGCTTCAGCTGGGGGGCAGGGGGAGACGCACAGCAGCCGAGCCTGACCCCTGTCCCCACTCCCCCAAGTCCGTGCTGCCCCCCTCCACGTGGGGCCATCTGGGAGGGTGAAGGGTGTGGGGAGCCAGGACAGGAGACGGGGCCCCCGCCCCAGGCCAGGACTCACCGCTTCCTTCACCTTGGTGGCCAGGTTTACAAACTCTGTGGAGTTGGAGTCCTCGTAGGCATCCAGGAATTTCTCATTTGTGATCCTCAGGTAGCCGTTGAAGATCATGGGGACCTGCGCGTTCCGGGCTGAGTGAGAGCAGGGAAAGAGACAGTCAGTGGGAGGGGACCACTGCCCCATGGGGAGGTGACAAGCAGACTCAGCTCCAGCCAGCTCCTTTGTGGCTCCCTCCCTAGGGCTCCAGAGGCCCAGGAGAGCAGGCACCCAGACCCCAGGACCTTGAACCCCTGCGCCTTCCTCAGCCCCACCCTGAACCCCACCCTCGGGCACACTTCAGCCAGGTACTGAGTCCCATCCACCCCCAGGCTGCCCTACCCAGGGCCCACCCCCCGGCCTCACTCACACTGGAAGTGCCACACCAGGAAGCCAACCAGGAGGGACAGCACAGAGACGCCAATGACCACGGCCGCCAGCACCACCCAGCCCTTTGGGCCGCGCTTCTCCACCTTCTTGGCATTGTTGGCGGGCAAGAACTCCACACCTTCCTCCAAGCCATTCATGTCCTGAAGAGAGGAAGGTGCCAGGGCTCAAAAACTGTCTTTCCCCTCACCAGCCTCCCCCGCCCAGCTCAGGGAAGGACATTTTCATTTCTTGAAGTCCGACTTGGAGAAAACGGCAAGGACTTGGATGAGCACAGGGGCTAGTCCATGAGCCACTAGAGAAGAGAGAGGTGGTCTTTCCGTCTCAGCCCCCCAGTCCCTGCACAGCACCCGGCAGGTAATGCTTCCCAAGGGTTAGTTTAAAGAAAAATGAAATGAAGGACGTCTCCAAACCCAGTCGCTGAGGCTCTCCACTTAACGGAATCATCTGGGCAGGGAGAGCCCAGAAGTAGAGAAGGAGACCCAAGCCCAGGAGCCATGTCCCGCAACCATGGTGCCTCTGCAAATTACAAATGTCAGCCCTCCCCGGGCGACCGCTGTCCCAGGCATGATATAAGGATCCTGGACTATTTCAGTCCCCACTCTTCACCTGGGCAGGGAGCTCTTGGGCAGTGCCTTACCTGCATGCCCAACCCCAGCAGCCCTGCCCCTGCCATTGTTTAACCAGCCCTGGGCAACTCCATTGTGGAACAAACCACTCTGCCTTCAACCCCTTAGGGTCTGGTCCAGTACCTCGAGCTGGTGTGAGAAAGGCCAGCTCTCTACTGCAACCCACACCCATGCTCAGAACCAAGAGAGTGCAAAGCAAGCAAACAAAACTGCAGACAAAGAGGGCGAGCAGCCTCCTGGGTTCCTACCTGCCAGAGGACAACCCAGGAGAAGCGGGGCACAATACAGACGGGAACAGGTGAGGGTTTGCAGCTCTCAATGACGGATCTACAGACTTTTCTGCACCATGGCAAAAAACTTGACCTGACACTCCTAAATCCTAGAGATGTGCCGTGTTCTTTGGCTGGAGCATTTTAGGTTTTACCACCTTCTACCCAGTCCAGAAAGGTTTAGAGTGAAAAGCAATATCCCCTACCCAAAATTGCCCAGAAGCAGCCACTTAGAAGAGTTTCCAGATGTAGCTCTTCTGTTGGCTACCTCCCTAACTCTAAATCATGTGCTTAATCTGACATTCCTTGGCTTGTCACCTTTATGCATTATTTATTAACTCAAGGCGACGAAAGATTCCCCCCACTGCTGCCATTCTTAGATACTGATATTTCTAATTTTTGTTTCCCTATGGGTTACATTTGTGACTTTATCTAATATCACTCAGAGAAACACACCCCAGAGGCAATCTCTTGAAATGCTCTCAAGCTGCTGCTTCTGGAATTTGACCCCATATGTCTAAATAATATGCCAATACCACTAGCTCTCGATTCATCGATTTAAAATACAATCAACTGACTTCCCAACATCATAATGTGCCTTTTAATATCCATCTTTCCCCCATCCTCCATCCTCCCAACAGTTATAAATTTTCATTTACTTAGGTTTCTTTTTAACACACATCCAAGTCTTTCTGTATGATCTAAGAGCTCTGTAATACTCTTCTCTCAATCTTCCATGTATAAATTCTGTCAAATAACCTATTGTTCCATTTTCTCCTGGGTCCCTCTGTCCTTCCACACAGCCGGGTAGGCCTGCCCTCATCATCACCCTGGGAATTTCTTTCATTTCCTTCCTTTGTTATAGCTCTGAATTCCTGGATTCCACATCTTCATCTCTCTTGACTTACTTCATTTCATAGAACAGTTTTCAGTAGTTTCCCAAGAGGCAAATTTTTGAGACTTTGCATGCTTCTGAAAAGATCCATTCTGCCCTCATTTTGGTGAATAGTATGGCTGGGTAGAGAAACATAGGCATAAAATAATTTTCACTTGGAATTTTGAAGGCTCCATTGTCTTTTAGCTTCCAAATTTGCTTTTAGGAAATATGATACTGCTACAAATCCACACCTTTAATTATGACTTTTGTTCTTTCTCTGAAAGCTCTGAGGATATGCCTTGAATTTAAGTCTCTAAAAGTTATTGTGCTGGGCTTTCCAATGCTGTTTCAATCTGAAACTCACATCTTTTAGTCTGGAAAATTTTCTTTCACTATTTCTTAGGTTATGTCTTCCCTTACATTTTCTCTGTTCTCTTTCTGCAATTCCTATTGTCTTCTACTTTTTTAAACCTTTCTCTGCTATTATTCATCTCATTGTTTTCATTTCAGCTATCAACTTTTGATTCCCAAGAATTCTGTCTTGTTCTCTGATTTTTCCCTTTTTTAAGGCATCTTGTACTTATTTCATGAATGCAAAATCTTTCCATCTCTGTATTTCTATTGAGTAGCTTTTTCTCTGTTTTTTTACTTTCTCCTCTATGTGGAAGGCTTTCCTCGAATGCTGGAGGATCTTAGTTGTTCATTCCTATTTTGGAATGAGGACCAGAGGCGGTCTGGAGAGTATGTGTGCACGGCTTGCCACAAATGGCTTCACTGTAGAACACAATTTTGTGGCTAACCAGATTGTTTGTTACTGGGCACTCCCAACTGTTAAGTTATGTAGATCTTTCCTATGAGTAGTTTAATTCCTCCAGAGAATAATTTTCTAATCTCCCACCTGGGGCTATCTAAACCCAGCCACATATAAGAGAACAGATCGTCAACTCACTTTCTCACTCTTTGTCCCTCACGCTGGCCCTCTTCTAGGCCTGGAGCCCAAAACTCTGGAGGCTCTCAGTTCCATTTCTCCAAACTATTCTTTCCACCTCCCTTTGGGAGCCTGGTGAAGCAGTTGCCTTTTTGCTTGGGATGGAGGTAGGAATCTGCCCTTTCCTGACTCACCTCTACCCGAGGCCCAATTCCCGAGCCTGGCGGAAAAGAGAACATTATCAAGGAAATACTAGAATATTTCCAAGAGCTGAAGAGCAACACATATCCTCAAATCCAAAAGGCCCACCAAATGATGAGAAAGAAAAACCAAGAAAGAAGCACACGTAACTAAATATATTGTATTGAAATTTCATCACCAAGTATAAAGACCTCTACACCTCTCTTTTTTCTCACTCTCATATTTTTACATTTCTTTGTCTTTTAGCTCTACTCTGAGAACTTTTTTCCTAGCTCTTGCAAACCTTCCACTGAATTTTAAAAACAGTTTTCAAGAGGTGCAACTGACATAAAATAAATGGCACACATTTAAAGTGTACAGTCTGATAAGTTTGCGTATGTGTATCCTTGAAACCATCATCACGCACGATCAAGATAATGGATTTTTGTCCTTCACCCCCAAACCACCTGGCCCCTGGTTGTCCTTTTCTCCTGTGTCCCCCTGCTCTAACTTCCTGACCCAAGGCAACCACTGGTCTGTTTCCCATCATTAAAAATTCATTTGTCTTTTCTAAAACTTTTTATAAATGGAATTATATAGAATACTCTTTTTGGGGGGAGGGAGGTTTGGCTTAATTTACTCAGCACAATCATTTTAAAACTCATCCACATTATTACATATATCAATATTTCATTCCTTTCTATCACTGAGTAGTATCCTATTGTATGGATATAAACAATTTGTTTACCCGTTCATCAGCTATTAGACATACGGATTGTTTTCAGTTTTTGGCTATTCCAAAGAGAGCTGCCCTGAGCATATCTATATGAGTCTTTGTATGAACACATGCTTTCATTACCCTTGAGTAGATGCCTACAAGTGGAACGGCAAGATTGCATGGGAGGAGCATACCTAACTTTTTAAGAAACTGCCAAACTGTTTTCCAAAGTGATGTACCATTTTACATTCCCACCCGTGGTGCATGAGAATTCTAGTAGCTCAGCTTCCTTTCCAAAACACTTGGCATGGGAAATATTCTTAATGTTAGCAATTTGATTAGATGCATCTCACTGCAGTTTTAATTTACTTTTCCCTAATGACTAAGGATGTGGAGCAGCTTTCCTTGTGCTTAATTGCCACATCTGTTTATCTTCTTTGGTGAAGTGTCTTTTCAAATCTTTTGCCCATTTTTAAATTGGGTTGTTTATTTTCTTATTGAATTTTAAGAGTTCTTTATATATTCTGGAAACAAGTCCTTTGTCAGATACAAGTTTTGTGATGATTGTCTCCTAATCTTGTATTTTCATTCTCTGAACAAATGCCTTTTGCAGAGCAGAAGTTTTTCATTTTGATTAAGTCCAATACATCAAATTTTTCTTTTATGGGTTGTGATTTTGGAAATCTTTTTATGGGTTGTGCTTTTAGAAATCTTTGCCTAATCTGAGATTTTCACCCATGTTTTCTTCCAGAAGATCTATAGTTTGTAGCTTCCTAGTTAGGCCTAAATCTACTTTAAATCAGTTTTTTTTTTTCATATGATATAACTATAACAAATAACTATAACAAATAAAAGTGTTTTTTTTAATTGTTCCACCACCATTTGTTAACAAGACTGTCCTTTCTGCACTGACTTGCCTGTGCGGCTTTGTCAACAATCAGTTACCTGTATAACTGTGGTTCTATTTCTGAACTCTGTTCTCTTCCATTGATTTCCATCTTTATGCCAACACCATACTGTCTTGATTGCTGTAGCTTCATAAGAAAGTTAAAAATGCTATTGAAATAAGTTTAGCAAGGTGGCAGGATACAAGATCAATATACAAAATCAAATGTATCTCTACATACTAGCAATGGACAATCAGAAATTGAAATTTAAAAAATACCATTTAAAAGACCATCCAAAAATATAAAATACTTAGGGGTTAATCTGACAAAAGATGTGCAAGACCTATACACTGAAAAATACAAAGCATTGCTGAGAGAAATTAAAGAAGGTATAAATAAATGGAACAAAATATCATGTTCATGGAATAGAAAACTCAATATTGTTAAGATGTCTATTCTCCCCTAAAGATCATCTAAAGATTTAGCACAATCCCAATCAAAATCTCAGCAGGTTTTTTGGTAGAAATTGAGAGTATGACTCTAAAATTCAATGGAAATGCAGAGGACCTAGAATAGTCAAAGTACTTTGAAAAAGAGGAACGAAGTTGGAGGATGAATATTACCTGATTTTAAGACTTACAAAGGCAATAATCTTTTTTTTAATTTCATTTCCAAGGGCAATGTTTTATTCTTTGATGGCTACTTTTCTGTGCAGCCTTTTCTTATTTTATGAATGCAATACTTTCTTGACTCTTTCTTCAGATACCAACTAGATTTTTTTTGAGGTTATCGTCAGTACTTCCTTGCTTTTCTCTAATTGTCTTTAAGAAAGGCTTCAGGTGGGCCTCAGACGGTGTGTATGTGTGTTGGAAGAAATAACAAAATAGTACTTTATTCTGTTTGTATTTATTTTTAATTTACAGAGTAATACCACAACTATTTTCTTACCTGATCCTCACAGCAATCAAACAAATCATTCGAGACTGGGACCTTGCCCCCATTTCATAGATAAGGCCGGGAGAAGTGATAACTTTCCCAAGATTGCATAGCCAGTCAGTGGCAGATCTAGGGTTTGAACCCAGGCGGCCTGCTCCCCAGCGTGGTTTGCTTCCAGACTTCAGGGACCGAGCATGCAGGGAAACGGGAAAGAAAAGACATTTTCCAAAGGCTCTGGCGGGAAGGGAAAAGGCGGCAGGCGGCCTGGCCAGGGTCCCAGGGCGTCCCCGAGCTTGCGGGGAACAAGGGTTTCGGGGGTGGGGCCGGCTCAAGGACAGGGCTCGGGCATGGCGGCAGCAGAACTTCAGTGGCTCCACTCTGCCCAGAGGCGCCGTTTAATCAGTAACTGGCCTGCATCCTTTACAGCCCTGGCTCACAGCTCCGTTTGGAGGCATTTTACAGATTCCTGGCGTAAGCCCTTCCTTTTATTGAAAAGAAAACTGAGGCAGAGAGAGCGAGGGAGTGGCCTGTCCCAGGTCACAAAGTTGGTTAAGTCAGTAAAGCAGCCAAGCTGGGGCCAGAGCTCAAGTCGGCCAACTCGGAGACAGGTGTTTTCGCAGGCAGATGGCGCAGGTGGCCTCCAGGGTCAAGGGCAGATGGAGGAGGAAGGAGGCAGAGGCAGCTCCTGGCTGGGGAGCGCCAGCCACCTTGGTCTGTTTGCACACCTGAGCTCCAGGCAGCCGCGACGCCGAGGGAAGAGAAACCACACCCCGGCACACTTGTGTTGTTGGGTTTTTTTGTTTTGTGTTCTTAAACCTTTTACTATGAAATAATTTCAAACTTACAGGACAGTTGCAAAAATAATACAAACTGGAGGGTATATGGGACAGCTGTATTTTCTGCATGATTTTTCTGAAAACCTACAACTTCTCTAATAAAATAAATATATAATGCAAACTCCA
>PVKY010007943.1:0-14487 GCA_004027775.1 Bradypus variegatus
TACACATTTATATTCACTTGTGCCTGTTCTGGGAGCCGGGCCAGCAGATCACCATGACCAGGGTGAGCAGAGAATGCACAACTGATTTTCCATGTTTGAGGGGAGCTACAGGAAATTGGGGAGAGGGGGAGGAGACAGGGAGTAAAATCCATTCCACTTGCCTCTCCATGGTCTCCCCTTCTTGAACCACCTGAAGGGAATGCTAGAGGTCTTCATTTCTTCTGATGCAACAGCCTTGGAGCCCTGCTGCAACCTGCTTTATGGATCAGCTGACTTCATATTTGTCGTCTGGTCAAAAATGGTGGATGTGATTGTTTAGCATCAGTTAACAGGCTTCTACCTAAGGGAAGAAGTGGGAAGAAGGGAGGAATGATGGCCAACTGTGTTAAGCTGCATACCAGAGAAGTCACAGATGAAAAGAGGAGATGACCAGGTTTATTTCTTGGTTTTGGATGTTCCTCTGTGCACCACACAGAACTTAAGATGGGACCAGAGCTAAAATAGTATGTACACAAGGGCCAAGATTAAATAAAGGGTCACAGAGGCCAGGAACTTTCTCAATGGGCCCTGCCATTTCTAGTCTATATTTGGGCACTTGGATGGAAGGAGTGGGTGGTGGGGTGTTACACCATCAAGTCTCTCTTCTTCTTGACAGGGATCACAAGAATTAGCAGTGCTGAAGACAGACTCTCGAGGGTACCTTGAGAGAAATCAATGGTCCCGAACATCTCGAAGCCCATCCACCAGGGCTCCATCCATGGACGAACCCAGAAGTAGGAACACAAGTGTTAAGGTAGAGACGGAGATGAAAGGGAGTAGATGATAAACGAATAATAAGGTTAAGATTCATAGATGTTTCCTATGTGTCAGGCTGTGTTCTATGTACTTTACATATTTCAGCTAATTTAACCCTACTAGAACCCCCCTAAAAACTCTATTTTACAGTTGACAAGACCAAAGCACATGATAACCTGCCCAAGGTTTCATGTTAATAAATGGCAGTGCTAGGATTAAAATCCAGGGTCCTTAGGTCTGTAAGCCCCTAATTATTATACTCTATGCTCTTTCATTCATTCATCCTCACTGTTACTGAGTACCTATGGCTCTCAGAGAGAAGAGGGGATGGAAAGAGCACCCTTACAGAAAAACTGCTGAGACGTGTCAGTTTAAGTGCTGCTTTGAGCCCTTAACTAGGCTTGGCCACATATGAGAAAAAAATTATTTTCGAGATAATGTTTTCGAAAATCGAGAGCAACACAGGCCCACCCTTGGGAGAAGAAGTGCCCCTGCCTGATCCATCTATCCCCTTCCCTCTCTGCCCATGTTTGGCTCAATAATCCCGCCAAGAATTTTCCTTTTGAGCCACATGTGAGACAATCCTAAAAACTGAAATAATATATGGACACTCGATAATTTACTGTATACCTTAGTAAGGAGCTCCTTTAGAGTGGTGCCTGCCTATGTGGGAAGATGATTCTCTCCAACCGAATTCCCACTGGAACGTGAAGCTCTGCAGTGCAGGCAACCAGGAGACTTTGTACTCTCCAGCCCCCGAGCCTTCCAAGCAACCCCTGCATGACTCCGGTGGCAAATGTGAAGAGAAATGCCCCTGAGGTTCTGCGCAGAGTCTTCTGGGGAGGACATCCGGTGCAATGTCCTCATCAAGTTACCCAGAGACCAAGCCAGTAAAGCCCATTCCTCAAGCCCTCTGCCCTTCCTGGGGTCTCTGACCTGGTAGGCAGACGGCAGGAAAGGGGCCAAACTTGGCAAACTCTGTGCCAGCTGCCTGGAGACAAGGAGGATGTGTCCCATGTACTCAGAAAGCGGGGAGCAGGGGAAAACAAAGGCAGACGGGCTCTGGGTCCATGTGACAGAAACACCAAATCCTTGGCGCCCAGAAATGCCTCAGCCCCCTGAACCCTACCCAAAGGAAAGCAGAGCGAAACTGGGATGCCCCCAGGGCCTAGGAACGGGGCAGAGGCCGGCAGGGGCGGGGACAGCGCTGGAGCCGGGGCCTTGGCAGGGGCTGGGCCGGGATGGGGTTGGGCCCGGGGTCTCCCCCGGGGGGGCCCCGATTTCCCGCGCCGGCCCTCTCGCTCCAGCTCCCTAACAGCTCGGCCACCTCCCGGACTTCGCCCGCCTCCCCGGGCCAGCATGCGCACGGTTCGGCGCAGCTGTCCCCGCCGGTGCCGCGGGAGTCGCGGCCGCCCACGCCCCCGGAGCCCGAGCCCGGCCCCCGGCGCGGCAGCAAGCAGCAGGAGCCGCCCGAGGTGCGGGACCCCCGCCACCTGCCGCGCACGCCCCCGGCCGAGAGGAAGCCCCCCGCGCCGCCGCGCAGCGCGCACCACTCGCTCGCCTTGTAGCGGGACCGCGACTGCATGTCGGGGCGCCAGCGGCAGGACGACGCCGCCGCCGCCGCCTACTGGGCCTCGGTGGAGACCCCGAGCAGCGCGCGCCCCCGGCCGGTGAGCGCGCCCCTGCCCACCCCCGGAGCCCCGGCCGGCCCCCCGCGTCTACCCGGGGCCGCGACCCCTGTCTCCCCCCCTAAGCCGCCTCCCGGGAGCAGCTGGGCGGCCAGGCCCTGGGCCGTCCCGCACCCCAGGCCTCCACGCAGCGGCCCTCTCGTTTCCTGCCCACCCTGGCCCGGCACGAGCCCCCACGCCGCCCCGGGCTGCGTGGTGAGTGGCTTCCCCGTGCACGCACCCCCCCTGCGCCCCTCTCTGCAGCCCAGGCCCACCGTCCCCGTGGCGGAGTCCTCGCGGGCGCTCGCCAACATGTGGTGGACGGCAGGAAAGAACGAGGAAGCGGGCCTGGAAAGGTACACGGAGCACCAGCTCAACAACGAAAACGTCAGCCTGACCCCGGGGCCCGCCTTCCGCTTGGTCAGGGTACCCTCGGGGGCCCGGGGCCGGGCCGGGACCAGGCAGCCGCCCGCCGGGGGCTGGCCCGGTTCCCTTGTGTCTGCAGCGCCCCCCTGCCCGGCCTGCCCCTTTCCCGTTGACTCCAGGACCCTTTAGGCTTCCACAGTGACTCCCAAACTGTCGAAGAAGGGGCTCCAGACCCGAGCCCTAGATTTGGGATGTCAGGAAGAAAGCCTTTGCATCCTCCCCAGGAGGAGTGGCGAGAAGCAGTAATGAGTTTCCAGTTTTGAAAAGTAGAAATAACATGCTTCGTTAAAGTGCGATGAAATTCACTTTAGCTGCTCTGGCCCCAACACATACCGTACTCAGAAAACTAAGATGCCCTTCGGACTTAGGGGCATGGTTTTTATAGCAAGGCAAGGGGCTCCGAACCTTATACCGAAACATGTAATATTTATAACTCTGATCCCCAATGCAACCTATACAAATATTGCCCAATAACATCATGACTATGCAAAGATAAATGATATATCCCTATAAATTGCAGTTAGAAAGTACTTACGGGGCATAGCGGAAGCATGGTAAGAAATTGTCAACGTTTTCTAAAATTCCAAAGTATAAGACTAAGCCTCGACTCCTAGGCTTGGGAGACTTAAAATATAAAAATGAATGGCATAACTGCCTTTTGGAGCCATAATCTTTCAGTGAAGAGTGGCTCGTAGCTTGAGCTTGACACTAACAGGATCTCCACCGTCCCCACGGCCACCTTGCCTGGCCCCCTCCCCACACATTCTCATTTGTAACCTGCAGGCCCTGCAGCACGTCAACGCCAGGCTCTGCGACTGTACCCCAATGAGCAGGATTTATTTGATATTGTGCTGATGACTAATAACCACGCCCAAGAGGGAGTGCGGTTTATAAACAGCGTCAATCACTATGGTAAGTAAAATAAATACCATGTGGAAGCCTTGCTTGCTGCTCTGGAAGAGGGAGGCCGCGTTGTTTTGCTAACTGTGGCCGAACCAATGCAGGGGCTTTGATATGAACACCCCCTTCTGCGTGAGGAATGTTTATTTGGCTCTGTCGGGACGAGAGAGGCCATGTGCAGTTTTAACTTGGGTGCAGAGTTGGGTCCAGCACTCTGGACTTAACTTGTCATGTGTGAATTTCAAAGTCTTAATCTGAGGTCCTGCCATCTATTTCTCTGTTTTATGTTTTTCACTTCTGAACTTGACTACAAGGAGCCGTCAACCCAAAGGCTTTCTCTGTGTGATCAAAATACTTGCTCACCACAGATATATGTTAAAGGTTTAAAGGTTTTCACCTCTCCTTTCCACCCTTAGAATCTGATTTTCCCTGTCTTTTCTCTCCCCACACGTCAAATCCATACTTACAGCAGCAAAATTGCCTTTATTCCTTTACATGGAAAACGTTAATTGGCTCTAGTGTCTTCATAGAATTCCCATCAGTTGTGTTGGAGACTCCTCAGAGAAAGTCCTCCGTTTTTACTACGATGGAATTCCCTGATATCTTATGTGGTGTTCTGTTAGCCTACTTTTTAAAGGCATACCCAATCTTTTGGAGACAAGTTAAAACAAGCCCATTTTGTTGATCAAGGCTTTAATTGTGTATATTTTTTAAATAATCAACATATATTCCAAGTTATAGTTCTCTATTTTACTATTCTAATTGTAAAGCTAGTATCTTAACTGATACATATATTAAAATAAAACTTGCCTCTTAAAAGTTTTTCACTTTGGAAGTGAAAAGAGAATGCACATAAAGGCCTTAGTGTAGATGGCTATCATGGAGCAATCACTCGGTAAATTGTAGTGGTTATTTTTAAGAACACAGCCTTGTTGGATCTGGTAGCTCCATCTATCCCTCACCACATTGCGCTAGAAGTGTGAGGTGTCACATTTTTCTCCTCGGTAATCTGCTGATGAACGGATTGAGTCCTGCCTTCTCATCCAGCCTTTTTCAAGGAGTAACCACATCTCATCTGAAGAATTGGTTACTTCCCTTCTTTGTAATATTGTATGATAATTATCTCTTTATATGCCTATCTCCTCAGTAAGCTGTGATCTTCTTGAGAAAAGGGACAATGTTTTCATCATCTCTGAAGTCCCAGTGGCACCAAATAATTTCTAGATCATTTAATCAATATTATCTGTCAAGTAAAGGTCTGTAAAGAGTGTACTCTGTGTCATTATCTGTCAAGTAAAGGTCTGTAAAGAGTGTACTCTGTGTCATTTATCTTGGCTTAAGTGAAAAAGGGAGACTCGTTAATAATAAAGCAGACATTCCTACTCCTTTGCTTTATTTTGTTTGGAAATTTTTTTTATAAAGTTAATTAAAAAAAAAACAACAGACATTTCCACCCCTACTGTGTGTGATATCCTCTTGGTATACACAGATCATGAACAACTGACTACACTTGATATTCTGCTTTATCTCATGTACTTATTTCCAATTTATCATATATCTAAAAACACTTTGAATAGGTACATGATATTTTATCATATGCATAGTGTTATAGTTGATTCTCACAGTGTTGGACAATGTTTTGCTTTTCTAAATAACCCTGCAGTGGTTGTTTTGTACATAGATATTTAGTGGATTTTCAGAATATTTCTTTAAGTGGAAATATTCCTAAAAATGGAACCCTTGGTAAAATGGTATAACTTCCTAAAAATGGAACCTTTGGTAAAATGGTGTAAACTTGTTAAAAAGTTCTTGATAAATATTTTCAAATTACTTTTTAGACAGCTTCTGCCAATTTACACTTCCATCCTTAGTGTAGGTGGGTGTCTGTTTTACAAATCTTTTACCAACATCCAGTGTTTTCTTATTATGTTAATTTTATCAGCATTTAATGGTATACTGTTTAGTCTGCTATTAATTGCATTTAAAAGTTCAGCTCAGGAAAGTGACCATTTTAGACTTTTTGTTACTGTATTCAGAAAATAGTTTAAATCTTAACACTACTTCATATTATTGTTGAATTGTTAACTGAAGAAATGGAGAAATAGGACCTTAAAATTGGCCTATTATCTTAACTGACGCTTTCAACAAATGAGAGGACTGTAATGCAAGGAAAAGAGCAATTCAAGTCTAGTCTAGACAAGAGCCAAGCACTGTTTCACGTCTGCCCCGAGCATGGGAGCCAAGCCTTTAGCTCTCAGTTGCCTTTTATGTGATGGGGATAATAATGCCTGTCATGCAGGTGTTGGGAGACTAAATTGTCACAGTCTTTGTGGGTGACTTCACAAGCTACAATGCACCAAACATACTGGCTGTTACATAAAATATCTGATACAGTTTTCAACATCGGTGCTACAAAGGTAATCCCGAAGCCTTGTTTTAGGCCCTCAGTTACTCCTAAAATGACTTTAATTGGCCCCACAGATTTAGGGTATATTGTTTTTAGTCTCTGACATAACAAAGTCTTTCTTGCCTGATAATAGGCTTACTAATTGACCGCTTCTGTCTGACTGGTGGAAAAAGCTCCATTGGCTATTTGAAGGCATAGCTTACCAACTTATATCTTTCTGCAGATTCTGAAAAAGTACAAGAAGCAATACAAGAAGGTATTAACCTGGTGTTATCCCTCTGGTTATTCGAGAGATTTGCTGTAGTGGTTACTTACACATTGGGCTCCACAGACAATTATGTGGCTTCTTTACACATTAGGTTTTCTGTAAGATGTTTCCACAGGTGGCAGTGCTGAAGTTTGCCCTTTAGAGCTTTGGTTCCTAGAAGTGGCCATTCTCAGTGATTGTCCCCCACCCATTTTGCACGTTCCCATCCCTTGTAGAAACAGAGAGTGCATAGACAACTGTTTTGAGATGTGTGCAGGGAGTTGAATGATCAAGTAATAGCCAGAGAGGAAATGTAGCTGGGAGCATTGTTAATATTTTTGGTGGGAGCAACCAAAACTCATGGCCCTGAGAAGACTTAATACTCTTCATCAATGCCCGTGGTCTGCCAGGGATTGTCTCTGCAACAATGTTTGATGGAAACAAAGACATGGCTTACTGTGACACGCAGCTCCGCGTGGCCTTTGATGGGGATGCCATCGTCTTCTTGGATGAGGCGGAGCACGGCACCGAGGAGCACGTGATGGACAGATTCTGTCAACACGAAGCACTATTTGATAATAAACTTCTTGCTCAGATAGGTCCAGTGAGCTCTAATGTTGATCTACTTGCCTTCTAACTATTGTGTGGTTTTGGCCTTTCAAAATATTTTACTTGAACTAATCCTTCTCAACGTCTTATCCTTTACAGTTTTCTCCTTTTCTTTCAAGAACTTCTATTTTGAAGCCTCTGCTGTTGACAGTGTTTTTATGTTCACATTCTTTTATCTATCCTTTCTGAAATGCTTCTATGATCTTCCATATTGAGTTCACCATCTCCAAATTATGAGTAACAGAGGGAACACGGAATACCAATAAGTCATTTCCATGTAATAGGTTCTCACATTAATAAGGTCATTTCAGATAGCTCAGTAAACATTTGTTGAACCTCTGCCCATGACCTAAAATTCAATAATAAAGGCATTGCCTAATTGAGAAAATCTGCAAAATGGAGAGCTTGTCCTGAACCAAATAAGGATCCTCAGACAAGTGCAAACTAAGAATACCCAATCAAACTGAAGCTAAATATTTAAGTCTTTTCAGATCAGTCCATGTTCATAATATGAACATGAGCAAAACCTACAACTTTGGACTCAAAGGAAATTTGAAGCACCACAATATTAACTAAACTGAATCTGAACTGATACTTCATTCAGTTTTATTCCATGACTCTTCCCAATGAATTTAATCCAATTTGTCCTTTTATCTCAGCTTTCCTTGAATTTAAAATAAATTTAATTATTGTTAATTTGACCTACATTTATAAAAGCACACTAAACTAACTGGAAGCTGAAAGATCTTACTACTTTGTTGTCTTACATTATAAAAAGTGTATGTGTGTGTAAGTTCATTTCTGCTTCCTACATAGCTCCTTTAGAAGCTTTGACCTTGGGTTATGAAGTAGTCTAATATTAACAAACTGTGTTATTCAGAGGAAAATTCTTTGTTGTATTTTATATCCATCTACACTGCTGAAATTCAGAGCCCATTTTATAGTAGCCTTTCACTGATGTTGAAATGTGGAAGCTCTCCAAAAAAACAACACTTAAAAAAGGGGAAAAAAAAACTTTAAAAAAAGAATTACTTCAAAACAATGTTAAAATACTCTTTTCTCATCTGAGGTAAATAATCAAATTTTTAAAAGTATTTTGCTTACATCATTTCTTTTATTCCATGTTTTAAAGCATTTTTGTTTGTTTGTTTCATTAAACTCCCTCTTGAAGTTGTGAAGTTCAATGCTAGTTGTCCCAGAAATACCCAACAAATTCCTAGTAAGCATTTTTGCTTTTATATGTAGTCCCTCTGCCACTGGATGCAAATGCTGCTGTTTACCTGGAAAGGGTAGCTTTTCAATAAAGGCCAAAAGACTTGGCCAGGTGTGTCGCACAGTTGAAAGAGAAGTTATGAAGCACGATCCTACTGAGCCCTTCTCAAGCAGAGGTGCTAGGGACTGCAGTGTGGTCATGACAGCATTCCAGTCCTCTCAAATGGGAGGATTAATTTGCAATCTTCCTTGCAGTTTATGAGCCTGCAGTGTGGTTTAGTGACAAGTCACTGCTGCCTTCTGAATTGAATCTCATATTTTCTGTGTGGCCTCGGTGCATGTATTTTTAAGTCAGAGTAGTTGAGATATAATTTACATGTAGTAAAATTCATCCTTGTTAGTGTATAGTTCCAAGAGTTTTGGCAAACACAAGAGTTTTGGTGGAGTTTTGGAAACTACCACCAAAATCAAGATACTCAACAGTTTCATGAAACCACAAAATTCCTTCATGCCCCTTTGTAGTCATCCTAGTCCCCTATCTCCAGACCCTTTCAACCACTAATCTGATTTCTGTTCCTACAATTTTGCCTTTTAGGATGTCATATAAACGAAATCATACAGCAGATAGTCTATTGAATCTTTTTCATTTGGCATAATGCATTTGAGATTCATTCATGTTGTGCCTTGTATCAGTCATTGTTCCCCTTTTTTTTTTTTTTTTTTTTGCTGAGTAGGATTCTGTTATTCTGGATATACCACAATTTCCTTATCTATTCACTTGTTGAAGGCATTGGCATTGCTCTTGTGTAAATATTTGGGAATGGGATTGCTGGAGCACATGGTAACTATGTCTAACATTGAGAGAAAATGCCAAACTATTTTCCAGAGTGACTGTACCACTTTGCAGTCCAACAACAGTATATGCAAATTTCTTTTGCTCTGCATCTTCTCAAGTATATGGTATTGTCAAGAATTTTTTAAGCTATTCTGGTGGTTATGTGATGGTATTTCATTGGTGGTTTTAATTTGCATTTTCCTGTTGACTAATGATGTTGAGCACCTTTTCTTGTACTTATTTCCCATCATATATCTTCTTTGGTTAAGTGTTTGTTCAAATCTTTTGCCCATATTTATTGGGTTGTTTTCATTTTTTTATTGAAGTTTGAGAGATCTTTATATATTCTGGATACAAGCCCTTTATCAGATATGTATTTTCCAAATATTTCTCTCAATCTTTGGCTCATTTTTTCATTCTTTGAATTGTCCTTAAAAGAAGAGAAGTTTTAATTTTAATGAAGTCCAGTTTCTCAGTTTGTTCTTTTGTGGATTGTACTTTTGGTATCACATCTAGGAAATTTTTGCCCAACCCCAGGTCACAAAGATGTTCTCTGTTTTTGCACAGAAGTTTTCTGTATTAACATATATTTTAAGTACCATTTTATATATTATTATGTATTATATGTATTAATATTATGTACTATTATATTAGGATTATGGTGTTTGAGTTAATTTTTGTATGTATTTAAGTTCATTTTGTCACATTTGTATATCTTAATTCTTCCAGCACTATTTGTTGAAGAGAATCACTTTCTATTCTTTTCTTTTAATATATTTATCCACCCTATTACCACTATCACACTGTCTTGATTATCGTAGTTTTATAGAAAATCTTGACATCAGGTGGTATGAATCCTCCAACTATGTCATTTTTCAATAGTGTTTGGACTATTCCAATTCCTTTGTATTTTCATAGAAATTTAAGAAGCAGATTGTTTATTTATACAAAAAAAGAAATTCCTGCTGGAATTTTTATTGGAATTGTGTTGGATTTATAGCTAAATATGGGAATAATAGTCATCTTGTTCTGATATCCACCTTGTCTGATATCAGTATAACCACTTGAGCTTTTGTATCCTTAACATTTACATGGTATATTTTTTCTAACCTTCAACTTTTAACCTCTCTAGGTCTTTATATTTAATTAGTTTTCTTATAGATGTCATATAATTGGTCTTGGTTTTTTATACAATTTGACAATTCCTGTCTTTTAATTTCTGCATTAGATCATTTACATACCATGTAACCATTGCTTTAGTTGGATTAAAATCTATCATTCTTCAGTGTTTCTCTATTTCTTCTGTTTGTTCTTTGGTTGTTTTCCTTTTTGTTTTTGAATTTATTGAACTTTTTAGGATTCCATTTTATTTCCACTATTAGCTTATAGTGTATCTTAATTTTTCTTCAGTGGTTACCGTAGGTTTTAAAATATCCAACTTTAAGTAACCACCATCTTCTGCCAAACAACATATTACCACAATATATGCATTATAGAAACCTTACAGTAGTATTTTCCCAATTCCTCCCTTCCATATTTTGTGATATTTTGTCATATATTTACATTTTACCCATATAATAAACTCACAAAATCTTGCTACTAGTGTTGTTTTGGATAGTCAGTCGTCTTTAAAGCAATTAAGAATAAGATAAAATATGTATTTCATATTTACCTTCAATTTAACCATTTGCATGAATTTTCATTTCTTTGTGCAAATCCAGATTTTCACTGGTATCATATTCCTTACCCCAGGTTTTAGTCAAGTGTTCTCCAGAGAAACAGAACCAGCAGGATATATATGTGTGTAAATATTATGAGATTTATTATGGCAATTGGTTCATGTAACCATGGGGATTGGCAAGTCCAAATTCCAAAGAGCAGGCCACAAGTTAGGAAAGAAAGAAAGTTTTGATGAATTCCCCACGAAAAACTGGCTGGCTGAAGTAGAGATAGAAAGTCTTCTTTCTGACTGCTAAAATCATCAGTTCTTCCATTAAGGCCTTCACTTGACTGGATAAGATTCCTCTCATTGCTGAGGGTGGTATTCTTTGTTGACTGTCTATGTAGTCAGCTATAATGCAATCATCTAATTATTTATATCCACAAAATACCCTCACAGTAGTAGTCAAGCCAAACAGCTGGACAGCATAGCTTAGTAACGACATGACCTTACGTTATCACACCCTCTTTTTTATCCTTTCCATCTCTTGCAAAATTATCAGTGTATCCATACATGTAGTACATCTTTTCAGTAGAGTTTTTAAGACGTTAATCAGTTTTTAATTCCCAGTCTTAACAATATCTGGGTCATCACTATGTCTATTTCTGTTACTTTCTGTTGACATTGGGTTTATCTTTTTGGATTGGTTTTTTTTCTGATTGGGGTGTGTGTGTCGTGTCATAAGTCTTTGGTTCATTGCCCATGATGTTGTGTAGGTGGTAGAGACGTTGGTAAACAGTATCTTTGTCTGGCAATGGGTATGCTTCTTCTGCTGGCCATTAGCATGGTGGGTTGAATCAATCTAGTCAGGATATGAACTATTTTTTGTTTTGGTGTTTCTATGGTTACCTTTAGGACACCACAGGTTTCAAACCCTTTGGGTATTAACCTTGTTCTTAGCTTGGTTTTGGAGGGTTTTTCTCAAAGTCCCTGCCCTCATTCAGCTTTGCGTCTTCCCTGGGTGTCATCCTTGCCTCTGAGATCATCTTGATGTCCTTCTCCCTCACCTACCTCTTGCTTCTCAGTCTGTGCCTGCTGACCTAATGATGGGGGGTAGGGAAATTCTCTGTTGTCCTGGTTTCATCCGAATCTAAGGCAGGGCCTTTTTCTCTCCAGGTCTTAGGGAAGGAGTTTTCTCAGTGGTCTTGTTCTTTCCCCCAATCATAGGACATTTCTAATTACCTGGGCCAGGACAGCCTCCTGTCCCTCATGAGTAGACAGTGGTTTCCTTTCCCCTTGCCTTAGTAGAAGTGAGTCTTTTCTTGAGCTATAGGAGTAACATGGTTTGCAGTCTTTCATCCATCATTTAAGACTTTTATTTCTTGGGAAAAGGGACCCGGTGGGATTTGAGTCTTTTCCAAGAGTGGCAGCTGCTTACTTCCTCTAGGCCTGTACCGAGAACACTTTCCTCCATCTCCCATCTGCCTGTAGTCTTTTTCATAAGCACCTAGTGAGACCCATGGAGAGGAGCCAGCAAGGGAGTATGTGCTCTTGGGTCTGTGGCTTCCACGGGTTCTAAGCTCTCTCACTATCCTGCACATGGTCTTTATCAACTTGGTTTTTTTGTTTTGTTTTGTTTTGTTTTGTTAAAAATAAAGTTGGATTCTTCATAATTGCTTATACAGTTTCTGGCATTTTTTTTCTTTCTGTCCCCTGCCAAAGGTGAGCCAGTTCTTACATCACTTCTGTCCTTGAAGGTGCCTGTGTTTCCTCAGATTCTGTGCAAGTCCACTGCCTCAGGACCTCAGCTTTCTGATGGGCTCAAGAAGAACTATGATTTTGTAGATTATATGGCTTTTTCTTGTTGTTAGACTGTTGACAGTCTTTCCAGCTTTCTACATCTCAGGCCGATTCCAAATGTTTTAAACAATGCAACTCTTCAAAAAAAGTTTTCAGCAATCATTCTTAATCTTTATATATTTTATTTATAAATATATACCCATGCTACTGTACAAACCTATAAGTTATAAAGCTTAACTGAAAATAGAAACAATCTAGGAATAGATGTGTGCCTGGTTTGAATATGGTGACATAAACTTAGCATTCCTTCTTTCTTCCCCTGGAACTTATTCAAAGTAGCAAAGAAAACCATATTCCACTCGGTTTCAAAGCCAAACTGTGATCAGGGTGGCTCTTGTCAAAGTCACTATATTCTTTTCACTGCTGTCAAAAAAATAAAATAAGAAAGGTATAAAATTTGCACACATGGATATGCCTCTCACCTTTAGGAAATGGGAAGTGACTTTTTATTTGCTTTTTATGATACATGCAGTCTCCAAGAAAGCAGGACTAACCAAATGGTCACATAGGCGAGACGTGCTTGTAGAAGCATTTGTTTCCATGATAGCAGAGAAGGGAGCCTTTGAATTGTGAAAACAATCTAGCTTTAAAATACTTCCCTTGACCTTCCCCAGAAACCCAAATTGTTTCAAGGAAAACCAGTCTACTTCAGTGATTATTAATAAAAGGAGGAGAATATAGGCAAAGATACTGTGAGAAAAAGGCAAATAAGGGAGAACAGAATTTCATAAGAGATGGAGACCTCTCACAAGAAAAAGTTTTGATAGTGCAGATGAAAATTCTGACTAAGAATTTGACATGGCTTTTAAAAACTTAATGTAGAAACATCATGAAGAAATGCAAGATTCAGGTAAAATATGGCAAAATGCAAAATGGTAGATCTTTGGAAAGCAATAGAATTGAAAGCTAAAATTTTAGAAAAATGACAGACATAAATCACAGGTAAAGAAAATCCAACATATCCATAATTGCAATTCCTGGGTGTGCCTGTTTGTATATATTATATCCCCCAGAAAAAGCCATATTCTTTAATGCGGTCTTGTGGGGGCAGATGTATTAATGTGGATTAGGTTAGAACCCGTTGGTTCAGTATTTGCATGGAGGTGTGGCCACGTCCATTCAGTGTGGGCCTTGAGTGGTTTACTGGAGCCTTGTAAAAGTTGAGACAGAAGGAGCTCATAGCTAGCTGCAGCTGAGAAAGACATTTTGAAGACAGCCATTGGGAGCCGATGCAGACATTTTGGAGAACGCCATTTTGAAACAACCTGGGAGCAAGCAGATGCCAGCCACGTGCCTTCCCAGCTAACAGAGGTTTTCCGGATGCCAATGGCCTTTCCCCAGTGGAGGTAACCTTTGTTGATGCCTTACCTTGGACACGCTATGGACTTAAGACTATAAATTTCTAACCAAATAAACCCCTTTTTAGAATAGCCAATCCATTTCTGCTGTTTTGCATTCCAGCAGCATTAGCAAACCATAGCACTGGGTTAAAAAACAAAAACAAAAAAAAGAAACACTGGAAGTATGTTCCAGGGGAAATATAAAGATGCACATTTATATAAAAATATAAATCAATAAAACATCCTTGAATTATTAGATTTTAGTGCACATTAAAAAATTAAAGGCTATATTGTGTGCAGGAAAAATAGAATCAAAATGAGCATCCTACTGAGACATGGGCTAGTAAAATTACTTGACCTCAAAGATTAAGAAAATTTGAGCAGCCTGGCCACAAAGACCAAGCTGGCATTCCCTGGAGACCTGCTGGAGAGCAGGACAAAGTGGCTGACGTTCACAGCCAGGTGACTCCCTGGAGACCTGCTGGAGAGCAGGACAAAGTGGCTGACGTTCACAGCCAGGTGACTCCCT
>PVKY010007944.1:0-14480 GCA_004027775.1 Bradypus variegatus
AAGCTATAGAGATATCTTTAAAATTTGAAATTGCAGGTATATAACAATATCTGGAATTTGTCCCCTTTAAATTAATGGGCTTCCACATAGGAAAAAGAGGCACAAATAAATATAGGAAAATGTCACTGGTCATCATCCCTGAGTCACGAGATTATGGAGATTGTTATTTACTTTTTGTTGCTTCTATTTGCTTTCAAAATGCTAAAAAATGAGCCTGAATCACTTCTGTAGAGAGAAACATGATAAGCATTATTCCTTCAGAAAGAAAACAAAAGAAAAATTAGAAATATAAAATATCCTATAGCATAAGCCAAATTATACAAGTAACAGAGACTATAATAGTTCATTTCCATTTTGTCCATTTGAGATCATAAATAGAAATACAAAGTACTTTGAGTTTATTTGCCCCATGGCTAATAAAAAGGAAGTGGCATAAAATTCCCATAAAAAATGGACAATGCATGCTTTAATGGTCTTGTGGTGATGGCAAAATGTAGATATTTGAAATATCATATAATGAGCTTGCTACCAAAATTTGAAATATGCTGTTATAAAGCCACGAAACATTTGAACAGCATGACTATTAAACCGGTTTTAATTTTCCATTTAATCATAAAATATACAGATTAAATTGAGATTTCTTTTCAGAAAAAGTTGTATCTCTTTTTAGCATTATTATTTTATATCCCCTGAAGCATCTTCGTCAGCATTCTGGCAAAGAGAAGTTAACATCTCTACGTACTTTTTATACTCTCTTTCTAAGGAACATCATGATCCAAAGGTCTATATGTAAGGAAAGAAATTAATCCAATTATGATGTTCCGATCTTGAGATATGGCATAATAGTTGTTTGAATTGACAGCAACCATGGATGGGGTTGGAGGTAAGGGAGGAAAAGGCACTGGGAAGGAATCAGGAAACTTTTTTCAAGTGTTTAAGAAATGATTAAAGCATTTATGGTGAAACCCTAAAATCTCTTCCAGTACAGCCTGTGACAGATGCTCAACGATTTATGTGTTGATGTTGAATTAGATTTTCTCAACATTCACGTCTGTTTTCTGTTCTATGTGAATTCTTGAACCAGAGACATTTTTTGGAGACTCCTTTCAATCATCTTTTAAAAAATAGGCTCAGAAATACTGTTCACTTCTCCTCATATTGTTTTCTTCATTTCTTCCCTCTTTTATTCCTACAAACCAAGCACCTACTATTTCCAGAACACAGTAGAAGACAGAGGTGCAAATGAAATAAGACATAGACCTTGCACTCAAGGAGTTTATTGTTTGAAATAGTCAAACTTGTAAATAAAAAATTATAATGTGAGTTCCACAATATCAGCTTTTACAACAATCCTAGCAGCACAGAAAAAGAAGTGAGAAATTGTATGACCCAGTTGAGGAGAAGAGACTGAGTGAAGGGAGATTAGTTAGGAGGTGTTTTGGTTTCCCAGATGCTAAAACTAATACCACACCCACAAGCGGGTTGTCTTAAACAACGAGGAATTTATTGGCTCATGGTTTTGAGGCTCGCAGAAGTCCAGAATTGAGGTATCAGCAAGGTGCTGCTTTCTCCCTGAGGACTATGGCATTCTGGGGCTGGCTGCATGTGGTCCTTTGTTCTACCTTTTCTGTCACATGGCAACGCACATGGCAGCATCTTCTCCTTTCTCTTCTGGGTTCCACTGACTTCAAGTTTCTGGCTTTTCCTGTGGCTTCTCTCTCTGTGTCTAATTTCCTTTGCTTATAGGGACTTCAGCCCCATTGGATCAAGGCCCACCCTCATTCCGTTCAGGCAACACCTTAACTAATGACATCTTCAAAGATCCTATTTACACATGGGTTCATGCCGACAGGACCAGGGGTTGTGACCTGAACGTGCCTTTTGTGGGGGGCATGATGCAATCGCCAACAGGAGGTTACTGGAAATTTCCTTCTAAGAGAGGATGAGGTCCTCTCTTGTTCTGTAGGAGAGATTAGGTCAAGAGGAGAGAGCTCTGGTGGAGGAGGAAGCAGGTGACACGGATGATTGGGACCTGCTCCCAAGGGTGACATAATCCAGGGATGGAGAAACACACAAATACCATTTAAAAATAGCACAGTGTAATAAAGATTAAAACTGAGTAAATTTGTAATTTTAAAAAATTATAAAGGTAGGCACCAAGAGGAAGCAACCAATCTACCTAGTGATAATAGCTAACAATTATTGTGCCAGGTATTAAGCTCAACTCTTAATCTGCATTATCCAAGCTAATGTTCAGAACAATCCCATGAATTAAGGATGATTGTTTTCTCAATTTTGCAGGTGATGAAACTGAGATATAAAGAAGTTAAACTACAAATTAGCACAGGTCATAAGCAGTGAAATAAAAATTCACCTACAGTCTATAGGACTATAGAGTTTGAGCTCTTAATCATACTACTTGGGGTTCTACATGACTGTATACTAGAGTCTCTTGGGGAACTTTAAAAAATAACAGTATCAAGCCCCAACTTCAGACCAAAAAAATCATTATCTCTGGGTATGGAGCCCAGAACCTGGGTTTCTTTTATTTTAAATTACCTAGGCAATTCCATGGGCAAGCAAGTTTGAGTACTACCCCCTCATTCTATTCTTGAGGCAGAAACAAGGTGAGGTTGAGTCAACAGTTCAGGGAAGATGAGTCTGGCATATAGGGAAGCAGAAAAGGACATGCCAGGAAGAAGGAGAAACATAAGCAAATGGCCGGTGTGTTAGTACAAAGGGTACACAGTGTACCTACAGCCAAGGCAGTGTGGGATGGGAAGAGGAAAATCAAGACAGGAGAGAATGGCTGGAGTCAGATTTTGCAGGGCCTTGATTTCTCTATGAGAAGGCATTTTATTCATGAGGCAACAGAGAGCTTTAAAATGTTTTTCAAATATGGAGCAAATGAGAACTGAATCTATAGTTTAGAATAACGACTCTCGGGGGAATAGACAGAATTGTTTACAATTTATTGAAACCTGAATCATTCCTATTGGCCCGTGGTTTGTTCGGTTGAATCCTACTGGAAAGTGGACCTTTCTTTTAGATATTTCTAATTTAATTCAAAATTAACTCTCTACGGTACTTTTTTTTTTATCTAAAGTTTCAAATACCATTTTATCACCTGCATATTAACAACAACAAAAATAAAGATTTTCTGACAAAAGAATTTTAGTTTTAAAGTAATTGGACAGCTATCACTGAAATTTTCATTTGGACATAAGATGCAGCAGGATATGGAAGACACCAAAACAATGCAGAAAAAAGTTAAAATGTTCAAAATTATTATCTTCCTCATTTGGCTCATTACTAATCACATTTTTCTGTAACTGTGGAATTTAATAAACTTTTGCATTAACAATCCAGATTTATGCCACAAATACCTGCATTAAATAAATCTTAAGTAATGATGCAACATCTACATAAAAAAATATCAGTAGCAATTATAAAACAGGTCAACAGGTAGTCATGCATGTAAATCTGATGTAATATTTGAAAGAGAAATCTGTGTTCTGGTGTTTTGGGGAACATAAAGAGGACTGCATTATACAAAATGCTCCACGTTTTGTTATACATATTTAATCTCTTGGCACAGACCCTGAGTTTTCCTTCTGCAAAGTCCTACATACCTCATAGACTACTTGAAGATAGGCTACTTGCTCTTTTCCCTACTAAGGTGGCAGATATGGGTTTCTCTAACTCTCCCCTGATCTTCTACAACTGCGCCTTAATCATCAAGTATACTTTTAAAAAGTGTGATTTATTTTATATCCAAATTTATTAACTATAAATCCGTCCTCCATTTCCACACATACTATGTTGAGGCATCTTGATATCAACAATTATGACAATGTAACATTTACTAATTTAAAAAGGAAAGTAGTCATTACTAAATGAATAGAAATACAATATTATGCAAATATCAGAGTGATTTTTTTAATTCCAAGTAGTTTAATGTAAACTATTTTATAAAAACTAATCATGAAACAAAGACAATAGAAATAGAAGTTATTTATTAATCAATCCATTTACAAAGCAGGTGGCTTAATGCAAGCTTATTGACATCTTCACATATGATCCATGGGAGCACGTCTTCCACATACACACAGTGGTATTACTGACTGGATGCATTTGCAATCTGGGGCATAGTAAGCATATTTAAACAAATAAAATTAGGCTATCCTGTATATGAAAGTATCTTAATAATATGCATCCTGAAGTAGATTAAAGCTTTCTCCAAAGGAGAGATGTTAGTATGTTAACTTCATATTCTATATTACGCAGTAAATCTTTAACTACAGAAATTAAAAATTTTAAGTCAGTGATTGACTCTTGGTAAGGTAAGAAGTGGGAATCTATATCCAGAGCAACAGTAGGTTGACAGTATAATTTGTGCCTCATAGTGTCTGCAGATTTACTGTTTTTCAAGTTTAGATAAATAAAACAGGAGACACGTAGATTCAGCTGACTTTATTTATCTATAAACTAGTAAAAATTCCTTAAAAGTGATCCTGGGACCTATGAATGCATAGATACCTGCCAATGACTGCAATTTTAAATCTTGACTGAATGTGTTTATAAAATCAGTGTAAGCAGATATCTTATCTATACTTGCTTATAGAAGACTGAACAAAATTCTACATGTCTTTTTCAATTCCCCTAAAATTCTGTTAAATCTGCAAGTATGTACAATCCAGCTAATTGAAATTAATATTTAGTGTTCATTACAGCTGTTTCACAGCAGCAAAAATTGAATGAGGGAAATAAATTTCTAAATGATGTAGGAAAAAGATAAATACAATTGGAACAGCAGTCTAAATATATATCAATATTCAATTATATCTGCACTGTACTGAAAGGAAAAGTACACCAAGAAAATTCATAGTGATCACTCCGGTGATGTGAATACCACCTACATCTAATTGAATATGTTTTGTATTCTGTTCCCAGTATTAAGGATGGTATTTAACTCAGAACTCCATATTGTAAATATACAGCAGCCATTTTGTTCTAATTAAGGGATGTCTTAATATACAATATTATCATTTGCTAAAGGATTTTACACATTAAACTAAAGTACATGATTGATTAAAAGTTAGTAATGGATAAAAAAATCATAATTCTCAAGGCCTGGTACTATGTAAAAAAACAAAAAGACCACACAATTCTACTTACTAAAAGCAGCTAATCTTGTCTGCAAGACATATTATGGTCACAAGCCCATAATATGTGCAAAGAAATGCAATACAAGGAACCATGCAAAAATACAGTAAAATGATACAAGAAAAATGTCAAATCTAGAAAAAAAAGCTTTTATAAATACATCAAAATCAACTGTATACATAAACTGTAGGTCGAGCATTAGTTGTACCATATAGCAGAGCCAGCACTCTAGGTTCAATGCTTCCAAATCTGCGCAGGTAAGTCATGCCAGCTTTGGTTGACTGCAGTACCAGGAAGGAGGAGAATGAAAGGGAGGCCAAGAGTTCTGAAACATGGTGTCAACTTTCACTTGGCAGCTGGAACTCAATGACCACTCTGCATATGGGGCACTTCTTATTGGTAATCAACCACCGGTCAACACACACTTGGTGGAAAAGGTGCATACATGGAAGGCGTCTCACATCTTCCTCTAAAATAGATAAACAGATAGTACACTTTTCCTCTGTGTCTTCCACAGTTCCTTCTTCCCCATCTTGTTTGCGGTGCAGTTTCCTCTGTGAGAACCAATCAGTTGTTACCTTTTCGTATTTATGTGGATATGTACGTCTTTCAATTGTCCCCTGGGATGCTCCACGATTGACATTTCCTAATCTTTCTTCCACATCAATCAGTTCCTCCAAGTTGCCCCTGAAAGGACCTCTGAGTGATGTTCCATCTAATGCTGATGAGATGTAACGGATGTGAGGATAGCCAGCCATGTCAGGAACCCTTACAGGAAGAGCTCCTAATTGTAAGTGATGAAGTCCAGGAGGTGCCTGGTAATGGGCCAGGTGAGGATGCAATGCACCAGGTGTGTAAGTAGCTGCAGTCACTCCAGCTTCAATTCCCAGTTCCCAGGCAGATCTCTCTGGAGCCTGTTGAGGATGTGAAGACAGTGTCTGAGGATGCCCATGACCATAGTTTGGGTGCGTCCTGTGTGGATGCGGTGGGGGGCGTTCATGTGCCCACGTTGGACGCTGCATCATTCTCCTCCCTTGAACCTCCGTTCTCTGCGTCACTTCATGAGGAAGAAGTCTTTGTGCAGGAGGTGCTGCAGTTGGAATATGGTGTGAAATTGGCTGATGTGGAGGAGGAAGATGCTGAGGGATTGGTGCAGCTGCACTGGCTAAATGAGTTGGGGATGGGGGTGCCATGGGGTGAGATGTTGCATGAGAAGATATTTGAGAGTGGAAAGCATGTACAGGATGAGGAATAACATAATTCACTTGAGGTGGAGGCTGAGTCTGAGGAGGAGGGTTTCCATGAGAGTGGGGGCAGGCAGAGGCTTGATGATGAAGTGGTCTTGTCAAAGAAGCATAAGGAGGTGGCATATAATGCCGACACGATGAGAGTGAGGCTTGTGGAGGGGGCTGGGGCTGGGGCTGCGCAACCATGCTTGATCCATAACCATCTACGGATAATGGTTGGCTTGGGGCAGCAGCAGCCTGATGGCCAAAAATTACAGCTCGGGAAGAAGAAACAGGGCAGCAGGGATCAAATGCAGATGCTCCATGAAAACCACCACTTCCATTACTTCCGATAACATTGTTGCTCAGGTCTACTGGTAATGCCTGCTGGTCATGGTAGCTGGTACCAGAACTACTATTTGTTCCACAGGGTGCCTGCACCTGTGGAGGCCTTTTCCTCCTTCTGAAAGAAGGAGAAACTGGGACAGCTGGGTGAGGAGTATGGTGGTGGTGGTGATGATGTTGAAAGTGGTGGCCATGCTGCCAAAAGCAACTTATGTGTGGATGTCCTAATGCATGGTGATTCTGTGATGACCCTCCACATGGCGAGTGCTGGGGACAACAAGAAGGTAACCTTGGCATTGCAGGAGGGCCAGTTTCAGATACAGCACTAGATGCAGTTCTCCTTGAGTCATCTCCTATAGAAGTAGCGGTGGTACTATTGCTTGTAATAGTAGCTGAGGTCTCTGACACTGTGGAATGTTGGCTACTGGTGACAGCTGAAGCAGTATCAGAGGCCTGCTCGGAGGTAGATGGATTAGAATTGCTAATGGAAGTCCTTGTAGTTTGTGATTCTATTCTTGCAGAAGTGGTTGGTACTACAGTAGGTTCATCTTCATCAATGGTAAGGTCCACAACTTCTGCTGCATTTTGCCTCAAGGGCTGTATAACAGTAGAAATTCTACTGTGGTTCCGTGGCTCCTGTGATTGACTTGTATGAGAACTTGAGCCTTGGCTCCAATGAGATCTGGAGTGACCAAGGGTTGAACGAGACCGATAGCTTTCACCAACTGTTACAATCTCCACTTCACTGTCAGTTGAGGTAACATTAATTTCTTCATTGGCAGTGACCTGGGGAGTGGAGGAAGCTTCTATCACCACAATGTCTTCGTCGATACTTCCTGAGGGAACAGCTGAATTGTTTTGGTTGTTTTCACTGGTAGAAACAAATAAATCTTCTCCTTCAGTTGATGAGCTGGAAGAGGATTCACTGCTGAGGTCATTCTCACTAGAACTACTAGAACTGGGTAGGAATGCATATTTTCTTTGGGCTAACACCTCTTGTTTTTTCCTCTGTATTAATATTCTCTCTTTTTGCTTCTGTGTCCTCTGAGAGGAATTATTTCTTGCAAATCTTTTTCTGCATGGAAGTCTCCTTAAGGAACTGCTATGAAAACAGGGGCTTTTCATTAACAACCCTGATACTGTTTCTGTCTCAGTCTGAGGCCACTTTTGGGATCTTGCACTATGAGTTCTACTTTTAGCACTCAAAATTGCCTGGGAATGTCTTACAGAGACTTCCTTATCTTCATCCAAAGTCACAGTATCAGAATCTCCAAAATGCAGACTAGATGAAGGTAAAGAAAGACAATCACTAAAAGAGGAATCATTATCTTCATCACTTGGTGTTTCTAGATGTGGCCTCAATCCCAATATTCCCTGGTTCTCTTTAACACAATTCTGTGTGTATGAAGGGCCAGGCTGCTAGCTTTTGCGTTTTTCCTTACAATACTTTTTTCTTGCTCTTGTTCATTACCATTCATGTCCTTCTCTTGATTTGGGGAATCATCACACAAGTGACAGAATTCATTCCCCACTTTGCTATTAATCATCTCAACTTCTGGGGGAAAACTTTTGGCTGCCCCAGTGGGCTCTGGATGCAAGAGCATCCCTTTCAGACTCTCCTGTGTCTTCGGTGCATCAGCAGGAATCTCACCTTCATATCCACTTATAAGGTATAAAGCTTGTTATAGTCAGTCGTCCACTGAGACACGGGAAACTTTAAGGAAGGCCTTAATCATTAGCCACCTTCTTCCCAGGGTCTTCCGGGAAGGAAGACAGGAAATGTGCAGGGGGAACGGGATGCGTCGAGCGCTAGCGATCCGCGCCTCAGATCTCGGCCTACTAGGCCGCTACAGCCAAGAACAGCGTCTGTCACCGCCACCGAAACTGTAGGAGCGGCAGCGCCAGGGCCGGCCCCATCTACCTGGCTTCAGTTCAGAATGCCGGATTTGGCTCACAGGAACTCCTTCCCCGAAGATGCGGTGCAAGCAGAGCCCCTCGCCACCGTCGCCGCCACTGCCGCTGCTCTCCTGCCGCCACCGCCGCCGCCTAACCAATCCCTCCTCTACCGAGAGAGTACGACACTTGGGGACCTTTACGACAGTTCGGAAAGTGAGAGCCTCTCTACGGTACTTTTAAACCACAGCTCGTCTCCCAAAGTTCATGAAACTGAGAGATTTCAAACAAGTTTCACAATGATTTAGGCACGAACAGAACTGAAGTGATTCAGTAACCTTTTTTTGTGTATCAGGAGGATTTCAGCCATAGAGTGAAGACAGAAGAGATGGTGACAGTGGGAGTGAAAACTCACATTTCTTTTAATTAGCTTCAATTTTTTTTCAATCAAAAAACACTCTTTGAGTCACGGAAACAAATGACATTTCTAAAACCATGGTTTATCTATGAAGTCCTGTCCACTTTACTGAATTGTTGAATAGAGTCAATCAGCATACCGTTTAGAGACGGAATATGGAAGGCACTGGAAAACCACAGTGAATTGCGATGAAAGGCCTTATCTTCTTTTCTCTGCAGTCCCCCTAAAAAGTCAGGCTTCTTGCTCCATGATATGAATCAACCCTTTGGGACTGGAATCAGTGGAAGGATTCCCTCAGGAATGACATGTGGAACTGAAATGTTTAGCCACCCTTCCTGGGTCAAGCTCATGAGAGAATGAACTATAATGTAGGCCTAAGATTCCCATTTTATGCAATGAATCGACATATCTCTCATGCATCTAGAATGGCATTAAACTGTACCATCCTTGGGAAAACTGATAAAACAGTCACTCCTCATTTTCTATATTGTTAATTCCCTGGCGGGTCGCAAATGTTACATCAGAGCTATGGGAGAATCATGGGTTGTTCAAAGAAGACAGAGAAACAATATAAAATCTCCTTTTATCTTAAGGATAAATAACTCTAGGTCCATATAATCAGAGAGCTTGGGATTTGGGGAAATGCATATGTCAAGCCTATTTTCCTTCTATTGTGAGCCTATATTTCCTGAAAACAGTCAGCATGGAGGAGAAAAGCCTGGGAATGTGCTAAATAGCCATATACGTATAATCAGTAACATAATATCAGCCTATGAGGAGAGATGTTCTAAGAACAGGAAATTCAGGAATCAGTCTAAATAGCATTATCTGGTTTTAAATAAAACTTTAAGTACTCATTTGAATAACTATTTTCTTTGAAAAGAAGTCTAATTCTATAGTTTCTGGAGTTAAACAATATGACCTGAAAACATAAATTCTTTCTTCTCTCCTCTGAGACCTCACTAATAGGGCAGTAAAGAAATTTTAAAGGGGGAATTCTGTTCCTAGCAGGTGACACACTAGAGAGCCCAAATGACCTTTCTAACAAAATGCTGACACAATAATTTTTTATGAGTGCATTACAGATCTGGTATAAAAACAAAAAAGCTGACCTTCTATGAAGGTTTTGTGGAGAAGTTAATCTTCTTTTCTCATGGTTTCCCAAGGCATGGAGGAAATAGAAAACATCACAGATTTTCCCAAGATGGGTACATTCCCCCCAAAAAAGACTGGGACCCAAAGACTTATGCCATAAATATAACAGTGAATCTAAAATCTGCCTTAAAAAATGGCATTATTCAGAAATCAAATTGACTGGGTCTTGGTGCTGGGTAGAAGGAAAAAAGATACCATTCTTGAGATTTCATAACTACAAACTACCACTCATATGGCAAGTGTAGTTTTAAAAACCTCAAGCAGATAATATAACATGAAATAATTGACTAGGCTCCATACAACAATAAACACAAATCCTCACACCTATTAGATTGGCCACTATTAAACAAATAGGAAACTACAAGCATTGGAGGGGATGTGGAGAAATAGGAAAACTTATATGCTGCTAGTGGGAATGTAAAATGGTACAGCATCTGGGAAGATGGTCTGGCATCTCCTCAGAAAGCTAAGTATAGAGTTGCCCTGTAATCCAGCAATCCCACTACTCATTATATACCCAGAAGATCTGAAAGCAGGGATACAAACAGACATTTGCACCCCAATGATCATAGTGGCATTCTTCACAATTGCCAAAAGATGGAAACAACCCAAGTGTCCATAAACCAATGAATGGATAAAAAAAAATGTGATGTATACATACGATGGAATATTATTCCACAGTAAGGAGGAATGAAGTTTTGAAGCAAACGACAACAGGGATGAAACTTGAGAACATTATGTTGAGTGAAATAAGTCAGACACAAAAGGATATAATATGTAACTCATATAATATGTAAACTCATAGACACAGAATCTAGATTATAGGTTACCAGGAGATAGAATGAGGCTAGAGATTGGGGAGTGCCTGCTTAAGATGTGCAGAATATTTAACTAGGATTAGTTTAAATGTATGGAAACGGTTAGAGGTGATAGTAGCACATTATTGTGAATATAATTAACAGTGCTGAAAGGGGTGTGAATGTGGTTGAAAGGGGTAGTTTAGAGTCAGGAATATAACCAGAAGGAAAGTCAGAGGTTTCTGTTAAAACATAGGACTGTATAACACAGTAAATATTGTGGTGGACAATGACTGTGATTAACAGTACAAATATAAAAAATTTCCTCCGTGAACTAGAACAAACATATGAAACTATGACAAGGAGTTAATAATAGAGTGGTATATGGGGGAAAACACACCTATTGCAAACTATGGACTACACTTAACAGTAAGATCTTAATATTCTTTAATCAACAGTAACAAATGTACCACATGGATGTTAGGAGTCAATTTAGAGGGGGTGGTTCATAAAGGGTATAGGATATTTTGGGTTTTCCCTTTTTGTTTTTTGGAGTAATGACAATGTTCTAAAATTGTGGTGATGGATGCACAACTATGTGATGATACTCTGAGCCACTGATTGAATACTTAGGATGGATTGTATGGTGTGTGAATATATCTCAATAAAATAGCATTTTAAAAAAATAAACACAGAGGGCGGGGCAAGATGGTGGAGTGGTGAGATGCAGAAATTAGACTCTCCCCTAGAGCAGCTGGCAACGACCCAAGAACTATATGAAACAGTGTTTCCTGGGTTTCCAGTAACCAGTCACACATCGGACGCAAGTTTGGAATTGGAAGAAAAGTCGAGATCGCAGCGAACACCGTAAATTCCCTGGACAAGGGGTCTGGCGCCCCTCCCCACCCAGATCTCACAGATTGTTTTGCTACTGACTCCCTGAAAAGGGGGGAAAAAAACAAAAAACATAAAACAGCAATCTGCTGAGGGCAAGAAGAGGGGCTCAACCCAGCCTCAATGGCAGAATTAATTAACAAATTAATTAAATAATTTTTGGAGCTGGGGGCTCCAAGAAGTGGGGGCACCTAAAAGCGGGCACCCATTCACAGACTCCAAAAAAGTCATTTTTTTTCCTCCTGCATTTTGTCCCTTCTGGCTTCTCGCTGATTCCTTGCCCTTGTGCATTTCAATGGCCCCCAACAGGGGTGGAACTGAAGCTGCTGGAGAGTACTTATCAGACAATAGACTAAGGTGTATCTTTAAATGCTCTATTCTGACAGTCACAAACTTCCAGGCTGGAGAAAGAATTTTAAAAGTGACTCCTTCTATTTTTTTTCTTGTTTTTCTTTTCTTTTTTTAATCTAAAAGTAACATATGTGGTTGTTTTCTGCCAGGTGGCCCAGGCTGAGGGAGTGGGCTGGCCTTGGAGGGAGACATCTTTGAGCGTCTTTGAGATCGGTATTCACTACTGAAGGTATCCACCCCCATCTTTAATTGGAAACTCAGGCTGACCACGTAATCTAGCTGGAGAGGCCCCAACGAGGAGAGGGGATTAGGGAATAGTGATCCTGAGAGACAACTGGAGTACGGAGGATTGGGATAGTGGAGGGAGGTCCAGCTCAACTGGCAGTCCTCCTCCTGGGAACTCACACCCCAGGGGCTGGAATTCAGATTCCTGCTTCAGTCAGCCACACCCCCGACAGGATCAGAGCCACCAGGAGAAGGAAAGTCTTCACACCTCCTTACACTGGTGGGGGAGCTGCAGGCTGGAAAGCACCACCTGCTGGACTGGAGAGGAAAAGCACCAATTCTAAAGGCCTCATAGGAAGGTCTCATTCTCAGGAAAACTCCATATCCTCCCAATGAGACCTGGGCCTCACTAGACGGGGGAAATCTAACTAGGGTCGACCATATCTGAGGAGACCCACTGACAAAAAGGCTACATAGAGGCAGAGCAAGAAACAGGGGAAAAAAGAGGGGAAAAATTTTGATCAACTAAATAGAACCTAAGTTAGAGGTCTAGAATAAGATGAATTGAATAACAGAGGCCAGAGACAAAGCTAACCAACAAGAAAACGCCTAGGTAAAAGATAGAAAACAAGCTCCAAAATAAACTAATCAACAAAATCAGATACCTAGACAACTTAAGATAACAAGCCAAACCAGGAAACACAAAATATGGGCAAGCCAAAAGAAAAAACTAATAGCTCAACTGAGATACAGGAGTTGAGGCAACTAATGCTAAATAAATTCAGTGAAATGAAGATAAGGAAGATCTAGCAAAAGAGCTGAAGGATATAAAGAAGACACTGGATGACCATAAAGAAGAATTCATAAACTTAAAAAAACAAACAGCAGAACTCATGGGAATGAAGTCCACAATGGAGGAGATGAAAAACACAATGGAAGGACACAACAGTAGATTTGAACAGGCAGAAGAAAGAATCAGTGAACTGGAAGACAGGTCATTAGAATTCATACAGGCAAAAGAACAAATGGTAAAAAAAAAAATGGAAAAATAAGAGCAAGGTCTTAGGGAGCTGAGTGACAACATGAAATGCACAAATATACATGTTATGGGTATTCCAGAAGGAGAAGAGAAGGGAAAGGGGGCAGAAGGAGTAATAGAAGACATATTCACTGAAAATTTCCCAACTCTTATAAAAGACAGCAAATTAGAGATTCAAGAAGTACAACGTACCCCAAATAGAATAGATCCCAATAGGCCTACTCCAAGACACTTACTGGTCAGATTGTCCAATGTCAAAGAAAAAGAGAGAATTCTGAAAGCAGCAAGAGAAAAGCCATCCATCACATACAAGGGAAAGTTGATAAGACTATGTACAGATTTGTCCGCAGAAACCATGGAGGCAAGAAGACAGTGGCATGATATATTTAAGATACTGAAAGAGAAAAACTGCCAACCAAGAATTCTATATACAGCAAAACTTTCCTTCAAAAATGAGAGAGAGATTAAAACATTTTCAGACAAACAGACATTGAGAGAGTTTGTGAGTACGAGACCAGCATTACAAGAAATACTAAAGGGAGTGCTACAGGCTGATAGGAAAAGGCAGCAGAGAGAGAGTTGGAGAAGAGTGCAGAAATGAAGATTATCGGGAAAGGTAAAAAGAGAGGAAAAAATAAGATATAACATATAAATTCCAAAAAACAAAATGGTAGTAGAAAGTACTGCCCTTACAGTAATAAAATTAAATGTAAATGGATTAAACTCCCCAATAAAAAGACACAGACTGGCAGAATGGATTAAAAACCAGGAACCATCTATATGCTGTCTACAAGAAACTCACTTTAGACACAAGGACAAAAATAGACTGAAAGTGAAAGGTTGGAAAAAGATATTTCATGCAAACAACAACCAGAAAAAAGCAGGAGTAGCTATATTAATATCAGACAAATTAGACTTCAAAAGTAAAACAAAAGAGACAAAGAAGGACACTATATATTAATAAAAGGGTC
>PVKY010007945.1:0-14476 GCA_004027775.1 Bradypus variegatus
TGTGGACCTGTCTGGGGACCGCAGAGGCCGGTCATGACTGGCCAAAGAGAATCTACCTATTTCCGTGTGTCTGTCGCCTGTGGAAAGTTCATTTAGTTGGTTTCTATTACACATGTTGAAACACTTAGAAAGTTAGTAAGATCAGAACTAAGGGGAAACATCCACATAGTCCCCGGCACCCAAAGAAAACCAGCTTTAAGGTTTCGGTGCATTTCCTTCCAGTCATCGTGTCCACCCCCCACCCCCTCCCCCACCCCTCCCCCTACCCCTCCTCCCCCCCTCCCCCCACCCCTCCTCATAGGCTTTTTTCTTTGCACACTGGTGATGACTAGGGGCTGGAGTGATCCAAAACAAGTTCTTTTCTTTTGTAAACTGGGGGTGTGAAAGTATGTGTATATGCAATTTTATTTTAGGAAAAAAATACTGCCTGTTACTCTTGAAATATTAGATAATATAACCTATAGACCCAACACAAAATGAATGATGCAATCAAAATGGGATGGTTTGAGGAGCATTTGTTTACAGAGGGTAGGTTTGCAAAGAAGTGGGGACAGGGAACGTGACAGATGGTGCAAGTAGCTCCTGGAGGTGGGGGTTGTGTGACTGGCAGAGTCGGGAGCAGAGGTTCGGTGGAGACCCTGGAGGAGGGCCGCACCCTGCCTCCCTGTTTGTTCCCAGATTGTCGGGAAATTTTGCAAAATGAACCCATTTAAGTCAAGATCAGATAAGCTCGGGTCTCTTCCCACTCTGGTTTCAACTCGTCCCTAGCCCATTTCCCCGCGTTGGTGGTTTGGAGCCACACAGGTGTTTCCTAGTCGCAGACTATTCTTTTCCTTAAAGAAGGCCACCCAAACCGTGCAAACTCCAGGCTCTGCAATCCCGGGGCTCAGTGACTGGGGCTGGCTGCTTGGCGAGGGAGCTGGGGTGAGGTGGAGAGCAGGGCTAACTCCACACATGTCCCCGCCAGGGGGGCTGTGGATGCGGCCACCCCGGCAGCCCCTGGGCAGTGGGCAGTTGGGGCGCCGGCCGGGGAGCCCCCACCTATCCCACCATCCAAGAGAACCACTGGTGACAAGTCGGCATATTTACACCTAATGTGGCTAAAAGGGGAAATTTTAGGTTTTATATATATTACTAGAATAAAAATTTAAACAACTGTAAAACACAGTGAACCCTAAGTTAAACCATGGACTACAGTTAATAGAACAATTATAAGAGAGTGTTTTCATCAGTTGTCACAAATGTACCACACTAATGAAGGGTGGGCATAATAGGGTGCTATCTGGGAACTCTATTTTCTGCATGATTTTTCTGTAAACCTACAACTTCTCTAATTAAGAAAAGAAAAGGAACTCTTTAATTGTGCTTGAGGCAGAAAGGACCAAGACCTGGAGAAGCCACGAAAGCCAGAAGAGCCAGCAGAGAGAGAAAGCAGATTTCCCGGGAGCCACAGCCGGGGAAGGCATTGGCTGAGCTGGAGGATGAGATGAGGGCTCAGCGCAGAACTGCAAGTTCAGTGCCTTAAGGTACGGCTAGAGATGTACCTGTCTGAGAGGAAAAACCTCTACTGGACATGCTTGGGGGCATTTACAGGACCAGCCCCTGCAACATCGCAGCTGGTCAGAGGCCTGAGCGGTACGGGGCCCATGCTCAGAATGGATTCTACGGGGCTGATGATGGAAGCATCAGATGCAGGAAAGTGAGTGGGAAGTGTCTTCATTAATAAAGACCTCAGATAATGAAAGTGTTTCCTTGGCAATGTTTTATTTAGTTCATCTCTGCTTGTTGCTGTCATGTAGGGAAAGCTATCCTGTCTTGTTATTTAACAATCCCCTTTGTGGAGTGCATTGCATGGAAATTCTTCCACACCTGCATCCTGAAACAGGTGGGTTCCAGGACAGTGGTTCAGGAGTTTTTTCTGAGAGTGGCAAGGTTGAGCCAGGCAAGTCTCCAGGGATCTGGAATTTAAGGTTGAAGAGGAATTTGTGGTTTGGAAACACACCCAGGTGATTCTGAAACTGCCCCCTCTGCCTCCATTCTGGGGAAAACAAAGGTGACTGAGGTGCTTTCCCTTACCTCTGGGGGGCTAGTAATCTATTGTACATTTTAGACACATAACTCTAACGTGAAACAGGACGAGGGCCTGTGCCAACAGATCTGAATGAAATGTCTCGGACCCTGGGATGGCGATGCATTCTGAGTGGGGAGGCCCAGGGGAGGTGCCGTGAAGAAGGGGTACTCGGATTAAAGGGTGTAGGCAGGAGAGGGAGACCACCCAGCATTTGCATTTGAGTGGGGGCTGGTTCACTAAAGAATTATTCCTATGACAGAGGGTCGGAGCAATGAGGGATTGACTAGCAAGAAGCAAGGAGAAGTCCGGAGAAGGCAGGACAAGCAATGTAAGGTACAGCCAGTGCCCTGAGAGGGATGAGCCCCCTCCCACCCCCAGGCTGATGTAGACCTCCTGGAGAGGCGCAGGCGTGGCTCATGGGTGGCAGAGGAGCTGCCATGCTGCCCACCAGCAGGACTTGCCCAGAATCTGCCCTCTGGGGTCTGGGAGAGCTGTTCACAGGGAGGTGTCTGATTGGGGCCATTCTGCTACAAAACCATCCAGGGGTGCTGGGAAAGTGGCTAGATCCTCAGTGCTGCTGGCTGCCATACACTGAGGGAGCCTGGTGCTGGGGAGGGTGAGTGTGCTGGGGACACAGTCCACACTGCAGGAGCAGGCACTGGGGAAGTTGTGTGTACACCACAGGGGCAGGCACAGGAGAAGCTGTCTGCACTGCAGGAGTAGGCACTGGGTAGGCTGTCTACACTGCAGGAGCAGGCAGGCACTGGGGAGGCCCAGTGTGCTGGGAGCAGGTGATGGGGACACAGTTCACACTGTAGGAACAGGCACTGGGGAGGCTGAGTGTACACCACAGGGGCAGGCACAGGTGAAGCTGTCTATACTGCAGGAGTAGGCACTGGGGAGGCTGAGTGTGCTGCAGGAGCAAATGCTGGAGACCAATCCACATTCTAGAAGCCAGGCCCAGGGGGAGCTGTCTACACAGCAGAAGCTTGGTGCTGGAGAAGCCACTTGTCCTATAGGAGTTGAGCACCCAGGAGAACTGAGAACCAGATACTGGAGAAGCTGGGGTGTTGGGGAGCTTGGGGAGCTAGTGCACCTGAATGAGGACATGGACCCGCTCCTCCTGCGATGTCTGTCTGGCTCCCTCTACTGACAAAGCTTAACATTCCAGCTGGAAAAGAAAAAGTATTTAAAGGGCCCAGATCCATTTTTACAGAGCAGGCAAACATTTGGAGCTGGGACGCAGTAAATCAGTAAGTGTCACAGTGAGGTTTTGCTGGGTGCCAACTTTGGAAGGGACTTTAAAGGTCCTACATTCCAAACATCCACTTGCTCAGTGTTTGAATCCCATCAGTGATTGACAAACATGTCAATCCATTTACCACAGGCAGCTCACCACTCCTCGAAGTGGTGGTCAGAAAGTTCTTCCTCATAGTGAGCCAGCTTCAGTCACCAGTGCTGGTCCTGGAGATAATAATCTGACCTCCTGACTTGAAGGCTCTTCAAATATATGACACCAGTCCTTTTGCTTTGCTTCTCTCAGAGCTCTTTTGTCCCTTGTAAGCTGCACGTACTTATATCTTCTTTGACAATTTAGAATTTTCTTTTTCCTATATCAAGCACAGCCGTGAGTGTGCTTACATGTCTGAGTCCCTATTCAAGGGTGGCAAAAAACCTGTTCCAACTGCAAAATGGAGCAGGACCATTCCATCTTTTTGTAGAAAATACCTATTCTATTATGTCTGCCAAATAGCCTTCTTAATTTCTTTTCATAACTGACCCTGCCTCTGTGACCACAGTGGTTATCCCAAAAAGTGGTTTTTAGGGAAAGTGTGTTCAGAAAGTAAGGGTTTTCTTTGGTGCAGTTCTTCCCCTCCTTTCCTGAATAACTGAGTCCTGAAGCAATTTGATTGGGCAGAGCAAGGTGGGGGTGAGCCTGGAGGCTCCGAGTGGGGAGAGGAGGGTGTCTGTGGGAGAGGGTCTCTGGAGTCTGAGCCCATGCGGGATGAGGAAGGCATTCCCTCGAGGGACAGGGTGAGGAGTGGGGAGGGGAGGGGTCACCAAGAACAGGGAGTCACAGCTAGGGTGGGAAGATGAGGCTGGCTTTGTGGGGTGGCAGGGGTTGATGGCAGAGATGGGAGATTGGTTATATGCAAAGGAATTGATCAAATAACTGATAGGATAGCAGGGGCTAGGTGTCTCATAATTGGAGAAGGGAGTTCCAAATATGGAAAGGAAGAAAATTCTAATGGACCCTGTGTATTGGATTAGAATGAGGGGCAGGGCATTGGTAGGAACTAATGGTTTCAGCATATGTATGCATGTGTACACATACATTGGCATTTTTCTGTGTGTTTATGTACATGCGCATACATGTAGATGCATTTCCTGGCTCCTGACAGCTGAGAAAATCATAATACTCCAACAGCAATAGCGCACTTTGTACCCAGATTTTGTCTTCTAAATACCATTTTCTACTAAGGCCCCTTGGAGGAGCTGGTTCCAGGTTGGGTCAGAGGAGAAAATGAGCAAGATGTTCAAGACAAACCTGAAACATCTCCTAGTGCCAGAAAACAAAGAAGTGTTCCAAGGATGACGCCATGTCAGGACATAGAAGCTAGCTCCATTCCCTGGTCCAGGAACAAAGTACATATCGAGAGTAGTGGATTATATAACTCTCTAAGTAAAACGGGAAACCTTAAGCCCATCCAGGTATATATAGATAAACAGGATAAATTGGAGATTAGAAGAGGAATGAGGACTTTGCATAGTTTCAAAGTACTTGCCCTGAAAATACTTACAAATTACATGGGAGAAAAAAGTAACTCTACTGTGAGGAAAGCTGCCAGAAAATACCTTATTAAGGGATCAAAGGCAATGACATCAGTCATGGCACAAATGGATGTTGTTTATTGCTCGGTGGGAGGCAAGGGAACACACCATGTCCTGTAAGATGCTTCCCCCAAAGCGCACATCCTGAATCTAATCACGAAGAAACAGCAGATGAAGTCAAGTTGAAGGACGGTTGACAAAATAACCAGCTTGTTACCTTCCAAAGTGTTGAGGGTATGATTCAAGGAAAGAGAGAGAGACACAAGGCCAGACAGGAAACTCGAGACATTACAGCTCAATGCAACTCGTGGTTCTCAGGTTCCTTTTGCAATAAAAGTTGTTATTGAGGTAATTGGCCAAACTTGAGTGGGGCCTGGGCCTTTGCAGGTAGTAAGGTAACAGCATTAGTATCACGATTTTGATGGTGGCCTTGGGATAAAGGAGACTATCCTTGTTTGTGTGAAATACACACTCAAGTGTTTGGGGAGCTAGGGCATCAGGTCAGCAGCTCACTCTCAATTGGTTCAGGGAAAAAAGGGGTACTTTGTACTTTATTTGAAATTTTTCTGTAAGTTGATGATTGTTTTCAAATAGAAAAGACAGAAGGAATTAAGGGATAGCAGACAGAGGGAGAGCAGACAGAAGGCTTTCCCTCACAAATTTTACCTCACATGGTGTTTTCAAGCTCAGGTGAAAATGAAGATATTTAACTCTACTAGCATGTACAAATTTTGGAATCTTAAAACATTTACCAGCTGAAATTATTATATTAGATATACTGAGATATTTATTCTTTTTTTTATTTGCCTTCAGGTTTAGATTTTTTTTTGAGCTCGATGGATGCTGAATTTATATATTGAAGTTCAGGGAGTCTGAAATCACAGTACTTTAGAATGTTGCCAAAGTTTCAGAAAAATGAGGTTAGTTTGGCCTGAGGTGCTTGTTACCTCATTAGGCCTTCCATGCTTTGACACACTCTTGTGGCAGAAGTTTCCCGGACTCAGAGATCAGAAAACATTTTGTTTTGTGTCAGACTTTACAATGGAGTGAAAGTAGAGAAAGCAGTGCTACACTCAGAACGTTGTAGTCAAGTCTTTTTTTCCTTCAAAAACTAAAAGCAAAGAATGAAGTATTTTGAACATAAAGAACAGCACAGTAAATAATATAAAGGACACCAAGATAAAATCTAACAAACGTGAATGTTTGCCTAAGAAATAAAAAGTTCATAGCAACTCTATACCCCACCCCATTCCCTCTTCTCCGTGCACAGAGGTAACTCCTCCTCTCAAGCTGGTATATGTATTTTCCACCATGGATGTAGGCTCTTTGTGGAGTTCCACAGACAATATGTACTTTGTTTTGAGTGCTTTAAATTTTTATGCAGGTGGTATCACTTTATATGCACATTATACAACATGCTTTTTACTGAAGTAAAATTTTTAAATGAAAAGCAAAGAACTTAGGTGTACAGTTTGATGGACTTTGATAAATGTACATACCCGTGTAACTGTTGCCTCAATCAAGATATGGGACATTTCCATCATCCCAGAAAGTTCTCTTCCAGTCAATCCCAATCCTTATAGAAAACCAATATTTTTATTTCTTTCACTGTAGATTAATATAACTTTAACTCCCAAACTTTATATAAAATAGTGAGCACTCTTTTGAGTATAGCCTTTACTCAACACGATGGCTTCGAGGCTCATCCAAGTTCTCGCATATTCTAGTAGTTTACTCTTTTCTGTTTGTAGTCTGGAGTAGTGTTCCACTGTCATGCACCACCATTGAGTAAGCCGTTCCCCATTGTGGTGGTTTGAAGCTGAATGCACCCCAGAAAAACAATGTTCTTAAACTCAATCCATTCCTGCAGATGTGAATCCATTGTATCTTTTGATGAGGTTATTTCAGTTAAGGTATGACCCACCTTAATCCTATTATTGGAGTCCTTGATAAGCAGAATGAAACTCAGACACACAGAGAGAAAGCCACAGGAAGCAAGAGACTGGACATTGATGGAACTGGGAAGAGAAGGGAAAGACTAGGAGATGCCACTGTGTGACTTGCCGTGTGCCCAGACTTCAGGAAGAAAGCATGGCCTTGATGACATCTTGAATTGGATTTTTTTTAGCCTCAAAACTGTGAGCAAATAAATTCCCATTGTTTAACCCAACCATTTCATGGTATTTATTTGAGCATCCTAGGAAACTAAAATACCCGGTTAATGCAGATCGATCTGGGTGGTTTCCAGTTTTAGTCTATTGTGATAAAGCTGCCATAAGCATTTTTGTAGAAGTCTTTTTAGGGGATCTGTGTTTTTATTTCTCCTGGGTAAATACTTAGGAATGGACTTGCTGGGTCATAAAGTGGATATTCTAAACCTTATAAGAAATTAGCTTTCCAAAGCTAATTTATGCCAGCATCTTCTGAAGGTTCCAGTTGTTCCACATCTTTACCAATGTTTGGCATTGGGTGTATTTCCAAATTTATCCCTACTAGTGGGTATGAAATGGCATTTCATTGAGTTTTAAATTATATTTTCTTGATGACTAATCTTTTTTGAGAAACTTTTCATATGTGTGTGGATCATTCCTATATCTTCTTTTGTTCAAGTCTTTTGACCATTTTAAAAACCAGATTGTCTTCTTATTATTGATTTGTAGGAGTTCTTAATATATTCTTGATACAATTCCTTCGTAAGATATATGTATTATAAATATTTTCTCCTGGTCTTCGGCTTCCCTTTTCATTTGCTCAATGGTGTCTTTTGATGAGCAGAAGTTTTAAATTCTGATGAACTCTAGTTTATAATTTTTTTCTAAGAAAAAAGATTATTAGAAATATTTTCCTACCCTAAAGATTTGAAGATATTCTCTTATTTTCTTCTAGAAGTTTTATCATCTTATCTTTTACATTTAGTTCTATGACTCATCTTGGGTGAATTTTTGAGTATGGCCTGAGGCTAGGGTTGCAGTTCACATTATTTACACATGGATATCTGATTGTTCCAGCATTATTCATTTGAAAATATATATATATTCTACCACGTAATTACTGTGGTGCCTGTGTTGAACATCACTTGACATTATGTGTGTCTATTTTTGGACTCTCTATTTCATTCCATTGCTTTACCTAAAACATGATGCCAGTACCCTACCATGTTGACTACCATAGCTTCATACTAAGCCATGGAATCACGAAGTGTGAGTCCTCCAACTTTATTCCTTTTCAAGATGGTTTTAGCTATTTTTAAGTCCTTCACATTTCCATAAAAAGCTTAAAATCAACCTGCCAGTTTCTACAAAAGAACCTGTTGCGATTTTAGTTATTACTATGTTGCATCTGTAGCCCATTTTGGGGAGAATTGACATCTTAACAATGTTGAGTCTCCCAGTCCATGAACATGGTATAATTCTCCATTTATTTTGGTCTTCTTTAATTTCCCTCAGGGATGTTTTTGTCGTTTTCCATGTAAAAGGTCTCACATGTTTTTTGTTACCTGTATTCTTACATATTCTGGGGAAGATTTCATTTTCTAATTGCTGACTGTAGTGGTTTGAAACTGTCTGCACCGCAGATAATCATGTTCTTAAAGCTAAACTATCCCTGTGGGTATAAACCTATTGTAAGTAGGACCTTATGATTAGGTTACTTCTGTTAAGTGTGGCCCGGGGTGGGTCTTAATCCTCTGACTGGAGTCCTTTATAAACAGGATGAATACCTAGAGAAGGAGAGAAAGTCAGGGAAGCAAGAAGCTGGAGGCAATGAAACCTGGAAGAGAAGGGAGAGACCAGCAGATGCCACCATGTGCTTGGCCCATGAGACAGAGGAGCCCAGGATCACCTGTAGAGTCTTTGGGGAGAGCCCCTTGGACCCCTTAGGTTTCTGCATGTCCCTCCCCCACCTTTAATGCAGGTGGCCCCCAAGATTGGCAGCTTGAAATAATCCTGGAGTGGCTTTGGCCGCAGAAGTTGGGAACAGCAAGTATTTTGGGGTTTGCCTTCCCTCCGCCCTCCCACCTGGCCACTCTGAGGCCATGGTGAAGGATGTGGGGTACAGAAGCCCAGCTCCCCTGCCTGGAGTCAGGGCAAACCCAGGGTGTCATTAAGGCTTCCGGGAGCCATAAGGGATCAGGCTGCAGATGAGGCTGAGCCTGGAATTGTACCTGGCTTGCCTTTTGCCCTTTCCTGTACTAGTGTCCGCTGGGAGCACGTCCCTGATAAATCAATTGGACCTGACTCCTCATGTTAGGCTCTGTGTTAGGGGACCCAACTTACAGAACCTTGATATACTTTTTGAAATGATGTTTTTCCTTTTTCTTTTAAGAGTGTGTCTTTCTGTGGCACTGGATAACAGGATATGCTAGGAAGTCGAGTCAGACAACCCTGGGCTTGAATCCCAGCTCTACTGCGGTTTCCCCTCAGACAGTTACCTATTCGTGGTGGGCCTTAGTTTCTCAGTAACACAAGTGACAATACTGCACCACCTTTTATGGCTGCTGGGAAGATGGCATGAATAAACATAGGTAAACACTCAGCAGAGACCCAGGCAACCAACACATTCTCAAATCGAGCTTTAATAGGAAGATTTTCTACATGCCCTGAAAGAGCGCATAAACTGTTGCAGGCCATGGGATGTGTATTTATCATATTTCGCATCACCAGAATTTGGAGATGTGCTGGTGGGGGGGTGGGATGAGAACATGCAGCTGTAGTTGGATTAATTGCACCCTCCCATTTAATCCCGATAAGCACCTGGCAAGAAGAGATGATCCTATTATAATCATTTTGAAGATGTGGAATTTAGGGAGACACAGTGTATAAGTCAGGGCATGGAATCAAATCTGTCTTGCCCAAGCTTAGGCTGGGGAGCCCCATCCCCTTGGGGGCAGGGCCCTGACTTTATTTCTGGGTCTGCCCCATGTAGAAAGGGCTCTGCGCCCATTATTCAGGGGCAAAAGTCCCGTCCCAGCTGAAATAACCCCTGCGGCACCTAACCCCTGGATGATAAAGCTTCTTCACAGGGACACAACTCCAAGAACGGGAGATGCCTTGAGTGGCGTTCTGAGGTTGCAGAGAAGACCTGGTCTTGGCCAAATCTGGCCTTCCCTGGTGCTGTGAGTGTCTCTGGGGCCACATTCGCCATCTCCAGGAACCAAACTATCACCATTCTAGCCGCGTTTCCACTAAGAGCCTGACACCCTGCCTGCTGGGGCGCTGATCCTCTGGGACACCAGCTTTTAAAGGGATATGGGGCATCAGGCCACCAGGCGGGGGAAACCAGAGCCCAGAGGGGACAGCCACGTGCAGACTATTGACAAGGAAGGAGAGGGGAGTGTGGTTGAAAACCCCCTTCCTCGCCTCTTCACAGTAGGTCCTCTGGGCTAGCAGAAGGCGTCCAGGAACTTTGGTTTCCGTTTCTGCTGGGTGGCACTAGAAGACAGAGCCCCATCCCTGCCCTTGCAGAGTTTCCTATTGGGGTAACCAAACCCATTCCTATTAGGGGTAACCAAACCCGTTCCTATCAGAACTAGGCCTCCTGGGGGACCCCTCCCTTCCAAACGCTGCACCAGGGGGTGGCCTGCAGCAAACTTCAAGACTTGCAAAGAAAAATCTCTGCTCCTAGGGCAACACCGTCTTTCCCTGCACAGCACTGCTTACTTACCCTCTAATTTCCCCCCAGGACTGGTTACTGGGACAGAGGCAGTCACAGGGAGAACTCCCTGGAATCAGTGCCAGACTGGGATAGGCTCCGGGGCCTCCTCCCATCCCAATCAGTGGGAGGCCCAGCTCCTCCAGGGTGGGAGCCCAAGAATTAACCCCGCTGCACTGCTTCGCTGCTTGTTGGATCCCTGAATCCTAGGTGGGCTACACCGGGGCGAGGTGGCAGCCACTGAGCAGAAGTTTAGGTAAGAGGGGCAGCCCTGAGCTCCAGATGGCTGTGAGGAGGGACCAGAAGACCCCATGATGTGGCCTTGGCCAGGGGACCCCCGCACCGGGCTGTACGGTCTCCTCCGTGGGGTCCCCAGGTCCCCATCCTGCCTGGCCGGGTGGCAGAGCCCCAGAAGCTTTAAAAACAAACAAACAAACTGCTTTGCGTTTTCCTTCCTCACCCTCAGCAACTGCATCCTGTCGCAGATTCTCGTCAGTGTCTTTTCTTTTCAAGAGCACACACTTAGTTCAGAGCAGATTCAAATCTCTCTTTGCTTTTCATCTGGGAACTAAGCCCGCTTTCTCTAAGGGTAGACTGCGCTTGGGTCCTACAAAGGAGTTCTCTGCTCAACCAGCAGGCTCAGACACACGTTCATCTGCAGAAAGAAAACAGGAACCAGAAAAGCTGTAAAAGTATTCCGGGGCCGTGTCCTGGGCGTTTGTAAATGGTGTTGGCTGCAGTTTTCCTGAAACAGCATTTACCTTGGGAGTTTTGACATGCAGCTTCAGTGCTGATGTGACAAGAATAATCGAGCCAGTTCTCCGATGACTGAACTGGAGTGGGCAGGGAGAGGGTGGGGGCGGCTGGCCACGGCAGGTCCGCGCCGGTGCGTGACGGTTCCCGCGGATCGCCTCCTGACGGCAGGTGCATGCCTCGTCCTCCGTTCAGACGGCAAATGGGGAGCTTTTAGGCAAACAAAATGTTTCTATTGTTAAGGTCTTTGGCTTTCCGGCTCCTGAGAGCTTGGCCTTACAGTCCTCGAGTTTCAGCGTTTGGCTGTCTGCTGTTATTTTTAGTAGAAATATAAAAAGAATCTCAAAAAGTGTAATCTTGCGAGAAAGTGCGAATACAGCTAGTGCGTCTACGCACGTAACTTTGTCCTTACAGACGCCACAAGAATCTGAAAGCAAAACAAAAGCAAAAAAAAAAAAATTGCACATGACTCTGGGGGAGAAAAGCCACAATAAGTGTAGTCTTAAAAGTAAAAGTTTGAGTAAAAAATCTAAGAGTTTGTTTTACGGTTGATTTTCTAAATGGGGTATTACAGTTAAAAATTGCGTAGAACACTTAGGTTGAATTTCTCCCCATGGACCGAACTTTCGCAATACCCTTGGAGAAAAGAATGCAGATTTCAATTAAAAAGAGAGAGAAGCGTTTGTTAACCTCACCTCAGAAAGAAGACATTATCAAAAGACTTTTATCAGACCCTTAACACGTGCCTGGCACTGGACCAGGGGCTTAGAACAAGATTTTGATTAGATGCCCAAGGAATATAGACCTAAGTTCCCTTACAAATAAACTTACATAAAGAAAAGGTATCACAACATCTCCATTCCCCCCTTTTGGGATATCTGATATGGTACCAATTAATTGCTCACCCCCAAACTGTTATTTCTATTTTGGAGGAATTAAAAGAGGAAACCCAGGCTTAATAACTCAACCTGGAGTTCAGAAGTTCAGAGCAATTCGTCCAGGGAGCAAAGTCTTCCCTAAAGCTAGCAAGCATTCCAGGGAGCGCTTGGTGCTAATTGGAACATTAAAGATATACCTGAGGCCAGATAAATATTTGATGATTTTGCAAAGCACTAAGGTTTCTTTGCAGTTCTGCTAATATCTCCCCCACCCTACACACACACACACACACACACACAGACACACACACGCACGCACGCGCACGCGCGTGTGTGGGATCTGTACCCTGTGACTTCATTTGACTTTGTAAATGAAGGAAGGCTGAGATTTCCCAAGAGTGCGCTTGTGTGGGGTCAGCTTTTGCCGGAAACAACAGGCCAAGGTTTACAGGGTGCGTGTGAGTGTGTGTTTGTGTGTGTGCGCGTGCGTGCGTGTGTGTGAGAGGGGCGGGGGTGGAGGGGGGGGAGGAAGGAGATGAGGGTTACAAAGCTGCCATCTAGAGGCGCCTTTTTTGCAGTGTATATAATGCTCGTCTGCAGCACAGCAAGCTCACAGTTCCCCAGAACTGCTCAGTGCTAACGGAGCCAGGCAAGCCGGAGCCCGGAGGGAGGTAAGGAAAAGGCGCCTGTTCTTGTTTCGCAGCCCTGCTTGGAAAGGAAGGGTGGTGTGGGAGAGGCAGGCAGGTAGGGTTTCTGCTCTTGAGTGAAATAGTTTTTTTCAGAGGACTTTCTTTGAATGCTGAGATGGGGACTTGAAGTCTGCAGGTCTGGTTTCTGAAAGCACAGTCTGCAGTTGCATGCCTGCTTTGCAGAGTGCTTCTGCTAATTTGGGGGCTTCACCTTGCCCTACAGAAAGCAAAGGGCAATATATTCTTAAGGTGCTTGTGGAAGGAATGCTCTGTGTGTATTAGTTGAATTTAGGAAATCTGGCATTTATTTGCTGCTCTGCATATGGAAGCTCAAGTAAGCTGGGAACTTTGCAAGAACAGACTGTCCCCGCCTCTTGCCCCGGGTTGGCACAGGGATTTGCTGGCACTGCTGCCTACCTGCCTTGCTTCTAGTTATACCGATTGGGAAATAGAATTGGCAGTAAACATGTAATTCCAGAAAGATGAACAGTTAATTAAGAGGCATCCTTAAGGGAAGCAGAAAATTGTGCTGAAAATCTTGGTGCATCCAGAATGTATTTGAATTCAGTGCTTTGGGGGATTACCAGAGCCTGCAAGTCCGGAAGCTGTAAGTGTGAATGTTAAATACAGCCTGGTCTTCTTGTCTCTGACTGCATCCTTGCTAATCTAATTAGAGTATTTATTGTTCTCCTAGAAGTTAAGTCCAACTTCAGTTGGGAAAAAGGCACACACAGAAGTCTAGGATTTTGCAGTTTAAATATACACTTCAGGTAAATCATGAATTTGTTCAGTTTTCTTAACATGCATAAAGATTCAAGGAGTGAATGAGAGTCAGAACTTTGGAATGAAGTGAGGAACGGTAGTTACTTCGTTGTAACTTCCAGGGAGAATGAGAAGTTGCAAAAGTTAGATGCTTGCTTGCTTTCCTTCTTTCCTCTCACCCTCCCTCCCTCCTCTCCTTCCATCCTCCCTCCTTCCTTTCCTTTCCTTTCCTCCCTCTCTTGCTCCCTCCCTCCTTCTTCCCCTCCCTTCCTTCTTTCCTTCTCTCTCTCTTTCAAATCTTTTGCTCAGAACAGTATAATTAGATTTTGCAAAAGTGGGAGAGGCCTCTTAAATACTTTACAGCCCTTTGAAGGTATTTGGTTTGGTGCCATACCCTAAAATTTCATTCTGCAAAATTTCGATGTGATCACTCTTTTCCTTTCTTTTAAAACTCAGACGCTGCCTTTGTGTCCCTTTATTTATTCAAGAAAAACGTGGAGGTCAAATAGCCTTGCCCAGAAAAGAAAGTGGAGGCTGCTGGTTTCTGTACTTAACGTTCTACAGATTTAAAATGGATAAACTGCTTGTTTTTCTTTGAACAGCATATGAGCTCTGCCCAGATGCAAAGCCTTCTCCAAAGCAAAGTTGCATATAGGAGCTCTAGCTTGGAAACAATTTGCTCTTTTTCCCCGTCTTGCCTTGCAACTGCAGTGCACAAGGTGCTGCAGCCTCCAGGAGGTGGGGGTGGGGGCGCTGCATGGGAGGGGCTGAAATGCAAAAGAGAACGGAGGTAAAAGCCTGCATTTTGCTGCCAATCTGATTTTTTTTTTTAGAAGGGACAT
>PVKY010007946.1:0-14474 GCA_004027775.1 Bradypus variegatus
TTGGGTTATCTCTCTTTTTTGTGATAAGATTAATCACTTTGTTCAAATGTCATCAGCCTAAACCATCCATTTATAAAGTTTCAGAAAAGCTTCTCCCTTAATGGTTTTAAGCAGGTAATGATGATCAGTGCCTATATCAGCGGATTCTCAACCAGCATGATGTTCAACATCCTACAATAAACAAGACAGTTCCCGCACAACAAAGAATTATCTGGCTCAAAATGGCAATAGTGCCTAGGTTGAGAAACTCTGCCCTAAATCTGTTACTTCAGTAGGGCTTGCAAAATGGTGATATTCCAATTTTCTCATTCCTTCTGCATTTATTAGCTGGAATTTTTCTCTAAAAACTTTCTTACATCAACTATTTGGTAACTCTGAGGCAAAATTGTATAGGAAAGGCAGGTTAAATGCTTGATTCCTTCTTTTATTTACCAATTTTCAGAAAAATGCATTGGGACTCATTTGTTACTTGGGGCTGACTGCAATACCCAAGACATTTGGCTTCCATGATATTGACTTCATCAGGTTGTGTGTGTGCAAGGTGCTCAATCACCAGAACCTCTAAACATAAAATATTTTTAAAAGAATTTCAAGACCAGGTAAGCTGATCACTATACCAAAGTTAACTGCACCAGATAAGAAACACTTTGTTTCTATGTATTAATGTAAAAACATCTTCCTTCTTAATTTCTGAGTATTTATTGAATGTGAAGTCCTAACATTACCTAGAATGACTGCAGTACTTAGCAAAGGGTCAAGCTTAATGCCACCTATTCAGTGTTTTAACAGCAGAGTATTGGATGCAAACTATTTAAGTGTCTAAAAGAAGTTAATTGTCCTTCATCTTACAGTCTGTTGAATTTTAAAGACTGCTATGTCATTCACCTAAAAAAAATACTAGACAACAAAAGCGGCAAAAAGTGATGGTACTTCTCTTATGAAGCAAAGACTTGGGGCTTTCAAGAGCAGGCAAGTTTTCAGAACTAACATATATTAAAATAAATGGTAATGAAGCACCTAATTTTCTCATATGATACTAGTTTGTCAAAGACAATTGAGAACACAATTTCCCTCTTTCATGTGGCCAATGACATCAAGATAGTCTACTTTTTTTTTAACAGTGCCTAAATCTTTATTTTTCATAACCTACATTTGTTTTCAAACTAGACAGTTTTACACTGAATGACACAAAAGGAAACTTAAATTACCAATAGTTTACATGTAAGCTTGATCCAAGTCTTAATGAAAAGAAGTAGAACAAAAACAAAAACCCTAAAAAAAATTCACACTACACTCCCATTTTGTGAATTAGCAGCTGACAGCACTCCCCTTAAACCTTCAATTATTTGCTGCTTTCAGTGTAATAGGTTACGAAGCACATAAAATCCTTAGCTACAGCTAGCTGAAGGGAAATACAAAGATAGGTATCCACCACTAGTCACCTGTTGCCCTTGTGATAAAGTGAACCAGTTTTTAAATGTAAACTGCAGAAATCTTGATAGATAATACAGCAACATAAAAAGTTTTTTTTTTTTTTTTTTGTCACCTGCTAGTGACAAACAGTGATGCAATTATGGGAAGAACTGATGAAAAACATCATGACATTAACTCTTAAAAACCAAATATTTTACTTTAAATTCATTTCTGGTGAAACAGGGCCAGATTCTTATATTTCCAAATGATAAGTATCATCACACAATTTTACAAGTTAAAATGTTACTTGTGATTGCTGTATCTCTGATTCTACAACTTGAGATACTGCTGGGGGAAAGGAAAGAAAAATTTTAAAAATTTTTGAAAGGCTTATATTACCTGTGTGTAACATAGCAACAGTCTGCATGCACCATCACAGCTTTCTATTGTGATTACTCCCATTTTTGTCTAACTGGAAAAATCTCAAAGTAATATCAGGAAGTTTTTTGTTTGTTTGTTTTGTTTTAGACATTAAATAGTTACTATTTGGTATATCATCTTTATTTAATTAAAAAGAATGCTATAAAAATCACATCAGAGCAAGGTTTCAACTCTTGATGCAACAGTTGCTGGGTAAGCAGTAATTACAGTGTATTGACCTAATACAAATGGCAGCAGAATACATTAGAACAGCACAACACACCCTGCTGGTCTCAATGTATTATCTTATAATGTACCAATTCACTATAATGATTAGCTGTACACTGTTGTTATTGTAAGTGATGACCTTTTATTTTCCTGTTTGCAGCTGTTGAGCTTTAAACTTTCAGCTGACAAACAAAGCAAATAACTACAGTTGGCTTTAACCATATACAAATTAAGCTGCAATATTCACTGCCTTCAGGGAAAAGGATTTATCATTATTAAAAACCAAAGACTTGGCTCAATAGGGTTTGTAATTTCAGTCATGAAGATGCCTGACAACATCTTGTTTCCTCCTCTACAAAGATTACAACATTAAGGATTCACTAGAACTTAAGAGTTTGCCTCCCGAACTCTTTTTATAATGTTCATTACTTTGGGTTTAAAAGGTCAATATTTCTGATTTTTTAGTTAACGATTTGACGATAAAGAAATAAATCGCCATATTCCGTTTACAGGCATTTGAAAAATATTAGCACTGTACGTATTTCTATGTACTTGAATAATGAAAACTAGTCTGAATGAAATGGCCAAATGTAGCAGCTGTGTATTCCTCTGGCAAGATAAATGATGCTCTTTACTTTCACCTGAAAATACTGCCAGTTACTGGTTTCCACATTATACTTCAAAACCTTTTCAAATTAGATAAAACACATACTTTTTAAGAGAGTATGAAAACAAATATTTGAAGGCTTTTAATAAGACTTTCCATTTCCCTTTTGCAGTGAAAAGGCAGAATCAGTTCAAAACACCAGTATAAGAGAAAAAGAAAAAGAAGTCAACAAATTAAAATGAAATTCAAACCATAACATTTAGTTTATCTACATCCACCTCAACATCAACATTTGTAATATATTAATAATTTTTATCAGATTTTTCTTTTCAGGGTACCTTTTAAATATGTCCTGATTATTTACAACTGTACAGCAAAGCCACAGTTCCAAGTGCATATATTTAATACAGTATTGACTATCTGCATTTACAGGATTTTCAACAATCTGAAAAAAGATCAACTGTTTAAGATCTTTAAGGTATATTACAAAAACGACCACTGGTTCTTGTACTACAGTATGCTTACTCAGTAAAACTAGAGAGAACAGATGTACACAGTCACTGAGTAACTGTAATCCACTAGTGCCAACCCAGGGGGTGGGCTCCATTAACTCTAAGCTGTCTTATACAAAAGTTAAGCCAAAGTCATTTTCAAGTTTAAATAAAATTCAAGTCTTTAAATATTGGATGGAAATAATTTTCTTTAAAAAAAAACCTCAGTCTTGTTTAATAACATTTTGTGGAATAAACTGTATGGTTACATTTAGCAGGAAATCTTATTTTAATGTCTGCTACTTAGAATACTTAAAGAAAAAATTTAGGCATTTTAAAACAAAAATAATTTATATTTAACTTTATTAGAAACTTGCTAAATTTAGTGCATCCTTGTCTTTTAGAAGTGTAACACCTCTAGAAGTGAATCAATGAGAAACCTCATCTTGGAGGTAAAAAGAGCCAGGATTTTCATCCTCCACCACTGAAAGGTGGGGGTTGGGGGTGGACCACAAACACCATTCTCTCACGATTAAATAGCTTTTAAATCCATGTGCCAATGCAGAGATACAGGAAGATGTCAATGTAAGAGCTGACTAAAATATGGACTCTTTCAGAGAGTACTTGGGGGAAATGTTGACATACATCTACATAGAGTGTGAGCACTAGGTAGGGGGAAACCACAAAGTAAGTGAAGACTTCTTCACCTTCCTTTCCAGCACAAAAAGTGTGCCAACTCTCAAGTTATTAAAATGACATTATGGTACAATTTTGTGGTAACATGTCAATGGGCAAGAAAGTTTATATTTTCATTTAAATCCTATTCACAATGTGCTTTGAATTTATTTTACATTATAGCCATTTTAAACTGGAGTGAGAAGCTAGTTATTTGCTTGCAGTACATCAAAACTAAAATGTTTCAGAAGACCTTCTATGGTGATTTCTGCAGGTCCATTTTGCCCAGAAGACCAAAAAAAGATTACATATTTTAAAAAACAAGACCTCCTGTTAACAGTTTAAATGAAAAGTACAAGTTTCTATGCCAGTGTGTCAAAACTAATAATATTTACCCCTTTTTAAAGGTCATATTTACCAGTGTAATCTTGTACCCTCATACTAATTGTCCTCAGCTCTCATCAGTCTGTTTTGACATTTTAAAAGACTTGCAGACCAGTTACTAAAAAAAAAAACCCAAAAAAGTAGTAGCATAGTTCTGCTTAATTTAGAAAAACTCACTATGCATAGCTTTGCATTCATAGCCACATGGAGGCTTAATTAAAAAAAAAAACATCAATTTGTTAGGACAAATGCATTTTCTATCCTGAAAAAAAAGCAAAAACAAAAAACAAACAAACAAAAAAACAGACATATGCATCACCTCCAGTTAAGCACCAACCTAAAAAAAGGTTTATATCTATTAAATCGTGAAAAATCAATTTCTTTTTCCCAAGAGAGAGAGAAATCAACTCAGAAGAAAAATAACTTGTAGGCATTTCATATGCCTCACACACACTACAAAGCTCCTAACCAGCAACTCATTCTCTGTACTGAGTTGGGACAGTGTTTCATTTGTGGTTCAAAAGAATTCTTTTGCAAACCCTGCCAAACGTATGATTTTCACTGAGGAGACTTGGGAGGTGTGTTCTGTTCTCGATTTAAATGCTTCCCAATGGCTGGAGGAGAGTATCTGCGCCCCAACTGCCTTCTCTGATCTTTGGGTTGTCCTGGATTTGACTTCAGAAGAGGTGGTTCTCTGTATCTCTCCAATGGTTCAGTGGGATTCTTTTCTTCTTTTGCACAACTGACAGTATTTGGCTTTTGTTGTTTTGGGGGTTGCAATGGGGAAGGAGGAGGCTCTTTACTTGTTCTCTGACAGAGATCTGTGTAGCTAGGTTTTCGCAATTCCATGGCAGCTCTGTTAACTTGCACTGATTTGCAAGCAGTAGTAGTAAGGGTAGAAAAAAGCCTTTCCATACTTGGTGTTTCCCTCTACTTTTCTACAACCTTGGAATCCTTGCGTAAATAGCCTGGGGAAGGAGATCGTTCATATGTTGCTGATACAGCACAAGAAACTGGCACTGAAGGCTCTCTGGGGATTACTGAAGGAATAGTGTTTGTACTCGCATCCACAATAAGGATCCTTTCTTTTGATGATCCTATTATCAAGCTAGATAGCCTGTTTTCAAATAAGTCCTCTGTCTTCAAATTGCCTGCAGCTCCAGGCAGAGAAGGAAAGTTGGACAACCCTAATTCAAAGCTAGAGGATGGAGGCTTCGGTGGCCTTGGAGACTGAGTCTGACTCCTTGTAAACTTCTCCCTTTTCTTATGATAACCAAAAGAATTTTTCCTTCCTCTACCTAAACCAGGAGATGATTTCAGACTACTCTGTTCCAATCTCCCAGTTCCAATATCTCTTTTGGCATAATTTGAAGGGTTTTGTATCTGTTCTAGTTTGACCTGTTTGCCTTGTTTGAGTGCTCCAGACACCATTAATTAATCGATCAGTGGTGAAGTTAAATATTGAAGGACTTTATAATAATCCAGGTCCTCCCTCTGCACTAGGAATTGTATGGCACAGATGTGATTTACTAGGATTCCTGCTTCTAGGAGGATACTGTCTGAGCAAAGTCAGAGGAGATGCTGCAGGTCTGAAGGTTGGAGACGTAAACCCTTTTATAAATCCAGTATTTGGAAATGGAGTTACCAAGGATGGATCAAGATAGCTATGTGTTGACCATTTCTGTGGAGTAATTAAGCTGTAGAGAGGAAACTGCTGCTGGAGACTATATACTGGAGGTAAATAAAATGATGTTGTATAATGCTGCTATGTGTATATAGGTTCATGTCCAGAGGTCTAAACCCATTCTTTGGCAAAAATGTGTTTATAGTTACTGCCTTTGCTTTTGTTCGTGCCTTAATTGGCTTTCCTTGGAAAGTTTTTACTTCTTCTCATAGGTATTTGTAAGCCTGCTGTGCATCAGCTTGTTTCAAATGTAATAAACCAATTACCATTATATAGGCAAATTCAGTTTATAAATTTCACTAAATTATCTCCTTTGAATAATGCTTCTACTTCTTCTACAGGGGTAGATTCAGATATTTCATGTAATATTACTATGCAATGATTTTGATTTGGCCTTACTTTTTCTCCCTTTTCATCCATTTGGAATAAAGGTAATGATCTTAGCACTTCAACAATCAAATCCACATCAGTACTGAGTTTCTTAATACGGTCAAGGTTAGCTACTGTTGTAACTGGCACATACTGATCACTATCCATCTGTGATATAAGGTACATATCACTAGCAAGATTATCCCTAGATAAGCAGAATTCCAATGCTTTTTTAAGTACTTCTCGTGGGTCTTCCTGGCTTTCTGATTGAGATCCATTTCCTCCTGTTTTGCTATTTTCAGGCAGAGATTCATACTCTGAGTGCTCCAGAGACAAAGTGTTCACTTCTGTTTGGCCTGAAACCTGTAAATCTCATACTGCTGCATTCTCATGACTTTTGCCACCATCACCATTGGCATCCAATCCCTCTTTGCAGTAGTCAGGAGAACGGCCAGGTATTTCTTCCCAAGTTTTACTCACACTACCATTAGTTGAATTAGTTGCTTCCAAATGTAACATATGATTCCCCCATACTTTTGCATTAGGGTTTAACTCTGAAACCTTGGTTGATGGTCCCTGACTTAAAGCTGGGAAGGAATTTGTCTCAGAATAGGTTTGAAGTATAGGATCATTGATCAGATGAGAACTGTCTTTCACTTCTTGTACTTGCTGCACCTGTGGTTCAGCCCCAACTTTAGTGTCCTGATCAGAAGTCATGAGCTGTTTACTTTTTGGCTCCACTGAGAGAAGTTTAATGTGAACCTTAGGATGCTGTCAGCACCGTCCCAGCCACAGCCGCCACCACCGCCACTGCCTGACCCCGGCCACAGGCTCCTCCACCGCAGCCCTGGCTGCCCCCCAGCGACTGTGCCACAAGCAGGGACTGGGGCTAGAGGAAAGGGAGGGGAAGGGAAAGGGAAGGAAGAGGCAGAGCGGGCGGGTGCCAGGAAAGAGGGGGGGGGGCAGGGTATGGAGCAGCAGCGACAGCGGATTCTTCCCCTTTCGGGCCCGAAAATGTCTCAACCTTGAGACTCCAAATCCCCAACGAAGATAGTCTGCTTTAGAGTAGTCATGGATTAGTTTAGCAAGAGATCCTAAATATTTACCATTAATAATCCCTTAAACTGCTTTTCTCTAGCCTTTGGTGATTCACAATTATTTCAGGTGTCAAACAAAATTTGAACCCACCAAAAGGTGAAGATTAAAAAATCTTACACTGCCTCCTCAAATACTGGGGAAGTTATGAAAAGAAAGTAGAATATTGAAAATATGGTAATAATTGCTATATTAAAGTATATAGGGGAAAGAATATTTAGAGACGGTGATATAGTAGAACATAATTTGGGAAGTCAGTGCTCTGACCATCACATGAGATGAATACATGATTACTAGAAAAATCAAACTGTTTGCCTTTTAAGAAGAAAAAGAAAACAGAACTAGATGAGCAACATTTTTTCATTCTAAATTTTTAATTGTTTTATTTTAGGTTAACTAGATCAGCTATAAATCATTTACCAAATTGTACCATGGAACACAAGGCTTCAAGATAAATTCTATGACTAAAAAACAGTACTGTAGTATCAAACCAGTTTGAGAATGACAAAATAGGATAACAGTTAAGAACACAGACCTTGGAGCCAGACTACCTAGGTTCAAATCTCAGCTCACCATATTTTAGCTAAGAATTAGCTAAGTGCCCTGGGGCACATAATCTCTTTGATTTTCCCCTATGTAAAAGGGGGAAATAACACCATCTACTTCATAAAGTTGATGTTGTGAGGAGTATAAGAATTAGTATGTGTAAAGCACTAAGAATAATACCTAGCACATAATAAATGCTATATGTGTTTGCCATTACAGTAGTACAATTATGAAACACAGTTAAATTAGCTTCTTGACTGCAGAACTTGACTTTAAAACTCTATTAACAATCTCCAAAATTAAACATATCCCGAACTTATTCTATCTTTTTTTTTTAGGAAGACAACTGATCATCTCATGATACATATTATTACTTAAAATATAATTAGAATATTAAGCTAAAAGGCCAAATAGCTATCCCAATAGTTGTAAGTCCACACAAAGCTCAAAAGGAATTCCTTTACTCTTAGGATAATGGAATGAATCCCTCAGTAATTTTTTCTGCACACTTGTGTGACCACTGGAGATCAAAGGCCAGAGGCCCAGAGCAGTAAGACCTAGATTAGTGAGGTAAAGAGAATTAAGGAAAGAAATAATATATAACAGTATAGACTCCCTGAAACCGGAGAAGGAAGCAGAGGGGATGAGAACAGGGAAAATGGAGTTGCTTTATTAATATCAAGGGGACTTAAAAACAATGGTGTTATGTCAATAATATAGTATCTTACATAAATGACAGAGTGAACTGACTGCTACTTTTCTCCTGGAATAGTGAGTGGCAAATAATCTTTTGCCTACCCATACAGATAAATTTGGACTACGGCAGAATATCTTTGGTTTCCTCTGATACATACCCCTGAACTGACCTCCTTTTATCACATATAGAAAAAACTGAGGCAGATCATTAACTAACGTATAGCATTGTTCCCAGCCCCATCCTCCAGCTAATTTGGATGCTGCAGGGGTGCTCACAGTAACTCAACACAGCCCAGTAACACTTACCGTTTAAAGTCAAAAAGAGGTAAAGAAACTTTGCCCAAAGCTTCTGGCCCCTTTCTCTGCTTATTAGAATCAGGGGAGCTTCCACTGCTCTGATTTAAAATTCCAAAAAGAGTAAGATGAAGAAGTGATTCTAATGGCAACTGTGATATCTGGATGGGAAAAATGATTCTACAGGGGAAAAAAATATGTTAATAGAAAGAACAAATTAGGTTAAATGTGAAGTTTAACCTTTTAATGAGACAGAAAATTTTAGGTATTTTATTTGACTTATCGAATTATCTTTAATACTGAATAACCATTGGCTAAATATCAAGGTTGGCCGATTAATACTGCTAAAAATTTTATATAGACAAATCTCAAATTTTAAATATAACATTTCTTCCTTTAAAAATTTTGTCAATGCCATTTACTCAAGACTTGCAGTGTCAATTTCCGGGCAAATAACACAAGTCATTTTCCTTTAGGAAAAACTAGATGCATATTTATGAGTATCTCTATTTTGGGATATATGTGTGCACATATATACAAATAGACATATGCTTAACAGTGTATTTTATTTTAAGTCTGGAAGGACAAATAAGGTCGACAGTGGTCACTCTGGGGAGGCCATTTGATGGTAAATGTAAAGCATTTTTTATTGCTTTCACAGAAGGTATTAATCTTGCAATTTTAAAAAATAATGAAAGAGAAAAAGAGAAACTATTTAATAAATGAAGAACAAAAAAATAAAAAGTTCTGCAATTGCCAGCTGCCTAAATACTGAAAGCTGCCTTTGTTTAAAAATATTTTTAAAATAGTTCAAAATATTATCTTGTGCATGGGTTTAAGAATAGAACTTTTTTGTTATCTGTGAATTAAGTTCATGCTTCACATAAACAGTGTTACAGAACGAATAATAAAGTACACAACATTATAGAACACCATGTTTCTAGGTGAACTGTATGTAAATCTGTATTTTTAACTTTAAGACTTAATGACATATTTCTGCAATTTAACTATGTGCAGATTTAAAAAGAGTATTTCAGAATTTTTTAATGAGAATTTCAGATTCTTATAGACTCATATCTGGAAGAGACCTTAAGAAGTCAGCAAGAATTTTATGAATTGTAATGAAAATGAAAGCTAGGATGCATACATGAAAAAAGTAAAGCAGAGGGCAAACTGAAAGAATAAAAAGCTAGAAATGTCACTTACAGTTCATCCCATTTAATAAGATAGAAGAAATTCTTATAAGTGCCAACCTTCTTGGAATGAATAGGTTTAAAAAGATCCTTTCCATTGTGAGACAAGGAACATATCAAGTAGTATTTTTCATAACTGAAAAACGAAAGATTTTAATTTGATTCTTATTTTGATAATACAAATTAGCTAACTAATACAAATACTTATTAGCAGTTTTTCCTCAAAGTGACTATTATCTAAAATAATTTGGTCATCATTCATTTTAATTTTTGGAAATTTATCTGAAGTTTAACCATTGCAAACTCTATAAAAATAGAAATGGTATAGCAAAGGCTATAGCAAAGGGAGTACAGAAGGGAACATATGTTCTTACATGACAGTCTAACGGAGTGGTATAATGACACCAGTTGGAGAATTTATTTCAATTTTTCACTCAGTTACAGCAACTAGCTTTAGATTTTAGTTGAATGACATTGAATCAGACATTTATTCATTCCTAGGTAAATTCCAGGAAGAAGAGTATTACCTTCTGTAATTTTCCTTTGCTAATGAGATATAGAGTCAGTTAATCATATTAACAATGCATGGATCTGACTTGCACTGAGCCAGTCCTCCTCATTTATTGGGAGGCTTCCATAGATGGGGACAGATGCTGTTGTCTTCTCTCAACACGTGGCAGTGACTTAGTTTCTAATTGCTACAAGTACATAGCTGGTTAGATACAGTCAGGCAATCTTCTAAGGTAGCAGTTTTAGGTTAAATAGAACTGTATTCTACTAGTATTCTAACATTACCAGGCTGCATGTTAACCACATTGTCCATACATACAACCTATTAATTATCATTCTAATATGTTACAAATCTCATCTCATTGATTTACAAAAACACCCCTCGCTATTTGTTTAGTTTTTAAATTTTTATTCCTTTGCTCCTATTTACTTCAGCATTTAACTTTCTTTCCATCTTAATTATCACTGCATGTGTGTATTTATAGAGGCATGGAAGGTATTTGATTTAATCAAACACCAGCAGTACCCATTTAAATGCAGCTTCCACAAGGGCAGAGATTTTTTGCTGCCTGTTGACTACTCTATCCCCAGCACTAAGAACCATGTCCACAGCTGGTACTCAGTAAATATTCATTGAATGAGTACCTTCAAGTCATAATATTATTTTTATTTATTTTTAACGAAAGCCCAATTTAAGCAGAATCTATGTTTGGTCTCTCTTCACTAGATTTACCTTATTTTATAACATGAAGTTATTATATAACTATTTCATTAAAACATATTGATTTCAGACTTTTCATAGTTTTATATTAGTCATTTCCAAATAAGTTGAAATTTGCAAACATTTACTATAATGTCCCTATGGCATTGAAAAAGAGTCAAAAAAGGAAAACCCATATAAATTTAATAGAAGAAAAATGCTGTTGTAGACTTCAATGGCTACCAGTCAATATATTTTGACATTTTTAAAAAATGTCCTAAAAATCTAGTCTCTTTACACTCTATTTTAAGTTACCCTGGTTCTAAAGGAGAGGCAGAAAGAAAGGCAGCCTTAAGTTAACTAATTTATTAGTTAACATTTGTCTTTGTATATTTTATCATATATTTTCCTGTCCTTTTTTGCATGTAGTGAAAGTGCCATTTTTACTGGGTTATCTTTAAACATCTCTATAATTTGGATGAACACCACAGAGGTATTTGATGATTCTTGGATCATTCATTTAAATACCAGGATAAAAGTGGTTGTGGACATTATACAAGACTAGAATAACTTCTAGGTAAAGATGTACCCATATTCTTTTAAAACAGCTACTTACTTTGATACCCAGTTACTTGAAATTCCATGTGCAGCAAAAATAGTAAACTGGAGCTGTTCTGTTGAGGTCCATGCTTCTTTGATGTTCTTGCTACTTAGGGCACAGTCTGCAGGACTCCTACCAGAATTTGCATGAAGTCTGAGAAGATCATAAATTGCTGCAGTTAACTGGTCCATGATTACTTGAAGAGGATTTTCAGGATTCAGTGAGCCTAGATTTAAAGAAAATGTTAATAAAATTCTCTGAAAAAAAAAATTATTGCTAAAATTTAAAGAACTTAAAGACCTACCCCTAGTTGAACTCTTGCTAATATCTCCTCCTCCAGGCAGTGAAGTTACCTGCATACACACACACAAGTTGCCCATGATATAATATAAATTGTTTACATTTCATTTCAATACATTTAATTAAATGCTATGCAAAAGAAACCACTCCCAGAGAAAACCTCCCCAAAGTGTCTGCGGAATTAATAAAATAATAAAGAATACAAAAAGAAAATGAAAACCCCAAACCAAATAAACATTATCTTTACTATCAATAACAGAAATAAGTAATTGTAACTGACAGTTACTTCAAAATATCAAAGAAGCATAACAAAATCTGCCTCACAAACCAATTAAGTAACTCATTTTAATTTGAAATCCAGTAGTGATAAATATACTACTACAACATTTTATTTTCCATTAGTTGCTCTATTGCTATTTTGTATGAATATCCTTAAAGAAAAGAATCTAGAACCCTATACTACCATTTGGTGACTCAGCAGAGCTCTTATAATTATTAAAATTGAGCTTCCCTCTCACCCACTCTCTGCTCCTTTATCTAACAAATAAGTAAAATCAATAGAAGCCTCAAAAAACATTAGGACCACGGTAGCTGATCACTTCCAAGTGATTTCATGGACATTTCCATCGAAAGGAAGAAGTGGTATCCCAGTACCCATCATAAGACCCTCCCAACCCCCAACAAACTCGTTTATGCCAGTTCCTCCTCTACACACACACACACACGGGTTTACAGTTTGGTATTAACCCATTCAATGTTAGCTTCCACAAAGCTCTTCTAGTCAGCCTATATATTCTTAGGAATCCAATCCCCAAGCTTACCAAATAACCGACCAAATCAACTAAAAAATGAAAGCCAAAGTTAAAACAATAAAATTTTGGTCAGCAGAAGGCAAAAATCTCCCTGTATGAGAGACAGATGCTCATTTAAGTACATAGTTGCATGTAATAATATGCTAGTTACTTAAAATACTCACATCAACACTTTTACTCCTTGGAAGGTTGACTGCTCTCTTTAGCTTCTTTACTGATTCTGTAATGGCAACTGTCTCCACACCATCTAAAGCACTACAGATTTTTCTTACAGTTTTAATTACTTGATCTACTGCTCGGTGATGGTTCTTCAAAAATAAAAATTAAAATAAACATTAGTATGTGAAATTTAAAGGACCAATTTCAGAGACAAAGTCAGAAACTAGGCATTTTAGATGTGCCTGACAAAAGACATCCCTTACTCTTTGCTCTGAAAAGGAAAAGAAACAAGGTAACTTTTCAATTAAAGATTTACTCTGAAGTAGGAAATACCAGACCTGATTAATTTCCACCTTAACTGTCACAACCATTCATATGAAAATGCCATTAATTCCATATTAGCCTCAGAAGCAAATCAATAAATTACTAACAAATTGCTAAATCATTAAAAAACAAACAACAACAACAAAAAAACCTGGAGTTATCTTGTTAGTTTCACTTGGGAATAATTTCTATATTAAAAAACATCAGTCCTTCTCTCCCTCCTACAAAACTTAGTATCAAAAAAACAAATTCTCCAGAGGTTGGTCACATATCAATAACACTGGGCAACTGCTATGAAAAGTGAATCAACTTTTAAGCATTATTTGTAACTATACTACCATCATTTTATAAATTTTGATTGGTCAGCGAATTTCCTTGAAGACAACCTTCTGCACCACTCAACCACAGTTGATTTCAGCAAGATTGAAAAGTATACATGAACAAATATAAAATCATTTACCTCATGAGAAGGATTTAAAAATCCTTTGACATTCCTCCATCATCATTTTTAAAGTACATAACTCCTTAAAAGACATTCTTACATAACTAATTAAGACATCAAACATTTATGCCAAACTTACCATGCCAAGTACTGTTAGAATGAATGGGTTGAAACTCAGTACTGCACCGTCCTTAAAAATTTAAAGTCTTCCACCTTTGAGGCTTGGCTACCATAAACTGAATGTTTCCTTCACCTTTGTGTTTAAATGAAGCCACCTCATTTTTTCAAAATCTAATTACCCTGCAGTTTTTACGGCCTGAGTATCTGTTGTGGTTTTTTTTCTAGCTCCCCTTTTTTCCTTACTTCACTTAACTTTCTGTTTACTTTTATTCTTCTACCTTTATGCCATCCTCCTATACTATTCTTCATCATTCTTCACGTATCAGTTATGAATTTATTGTCTATCAGTTCCAAATCCACCTTTTTTGCTCTGCTTTACGATACAGAGCTTGACTATAAACATTTCTCCTC
>PVKY010007947.1:0-14474 GCA_004027775.1 Bradypus variegatus
CTCAGTGAATCCTGCCTGTCCTTGAGGACCCAGCCCAAGTCCGAGCTTCTCCCTGAAGCTCCTCAATTCAGCAGCTGAGCAATTTCTCCCTGGGACCTTTCGCCTTGTTCCAGACCTGCCCCTCCCACTCGGCAGCAGTGACATCTCATGGCCAAGGCCAAGGCAGGCCAATTTCCTTCTTGTCCCGCTTCTCTCTGCTGCTGGAGCACAGCCAGACAGACTCCCAGAGAAAGTAGCCAAGAGAAGGGGAAGGCAACACCTTCATTTTCTTGACTTTTCACTGAATCCACGTCCTGACTTCACGACCTAGTGCTTTTATTTTTAATTGACAAGTTTACTGAGATAATTGTAGATTCATGTGCCACTGTAAGAAATAATACAGCTCCCTTGCCAGCTTCCTCCGCCATCACGCTGTGTGCCTTTGACTCCCCAGCCTCACTGTATCTTCTCACGAGACTTAGAATCAAGCGATTCCTGGCCAAGGAACAAAAACAGAATCATCCCATTCCCCAGTGGATTTGAATGAAACCTGGCAACTAAATCAGGTGCACCTCCCAGAGGAGACTTTGGAGAAGAGCCCAGCTGGGTCTGTAAGGCACACGTGATGGCACACACATCCACACTGCATCATGGTCACTAGCAAATTGCCCCACCAAGTTGAAAAAGTCACCCTTTCCCAACAGTTGGATTTATTTTACTGGGAAAATAACTGTTTTGTTTTTTCTTTTTCTTTTTTTAATGCTTTTGCATAAATGAGTTGACTCAGTAATAAAAATGTGAGACGTTTTGTTTGGAAAAAAATAATAATACAGACAGAGCCTTTGTACACTTGGCCCAGTTGCTCCCAGAGATAGCATCTTGCAAAACTACAGCACAGCATCACAGCCAGGATGTTGTCATGGATACAATTCACAGGTCTTATTCAGATCTCCTGAATTTTATTTGTACTCCTGTGTGTGTGTGTGTGTGTGTGTTCAGTCCTATATAATACAGTATTAAGTAACATATAATAGAATGTTATCAGTAAGTATAGGGTCGCGTACCCATCAGCACACTCAAGATTCGGAACAGCTCCATCTGCCACAAGCGTCCCTCCTGTTGCCCCTTTTTAACTATACCTACCTCCCTCCTGCACCCCTTCCACCCCCAACCATGAATCTATCCTCCATTTCTAACATTTCCTCATTTCTAAAATGTTAAATACATGGAATCATACAGTATGCAACTTTTGGGGATGGGTGGCTCTTTTTGCTCAACAGAATTCCCTGGAGATGCATCCAGCTTGGTGACCAAGCTTGGTGGAGCTGTAAAAATTCATCTGACCTTTTGTGACAGCTGCCTTAGTGGACTGAGGGATGTCCAGGAGTTAGTGGAAAAGTCCCAAGTCTTGGGCAGTAGCTCCTAGAGTTGACTTTGTTCTGAAACACCTCTTCTATGGCTCCCAGGAGGGGTGAATGGAATTACAAATCTAAGAGGCTATTCGGATGAAAGGGCTGCATATGCAAACAGGAAAACCCTGGGGCCAAAGTAGGGGGCAAGAAGGGAAGGATGAGGACACGGCTGGAGGCACAGGGTCCACAGTTACATACCAAAATAATCCTGCATTGTCAAACACAGGGATAAGAGTGAGATGGGAACTGCTGAACTGTATCTTTCACATCAGGTTCTTCGAGCTGGAGCAGATTTTAAATATCCTCTCATCTCATTCCCCATCACCCAGGGGCCAACCCTTCTGGGTGAAACAGTATTTTTATTTAGTGCCAATTATTAGAAAGTTCTTCCTTTTACTGAGGCATGTCTACGTATTAACATTGCGACAAAACAAGCCTCATTTCTCCTGCTGAGGGTAATTCATGAAATCCTCACAGAGGCGGTGTGCCCTCTCAGTCTTCTCTTTCTCTGGCTAAGCATGCTCAATTCCTCCAATCACTCATCAAACAAAATGTTTTCTAAACCTCTGGACATTTAATCTCACCCCTGGCAATATTCCCCTTAAGACCTGGTACCCATAATTCAATAGCGTAATCAAATGAGGCCCAGTGTGGCCCCACTGAGGCAGCTTGCTAATCATGGCAGCTCATCAATTGTCCAATAATTCATCCTATTAGCACACACAGACAGTAAAATAAATAAACACCTGACTACAGGGAGTTTGTTGAGTAAAGAATGATATAGCCATTTCATGAATGCTTCATGCAGCAATCAAAACTGGTTTTCTACAGGGGCTCAGATATTTGTAGTCCAATGTTCATAGCAGCATTATTTACAATAACCCAAAAGTGGAAACAACCCAAGAGTCCATCCACAGATGAATGGATAAACAAAATATGGTCTGTTCATACAATGAAATATTATTCAGCATAAAAAGGAATGAAGTCCTGACGCATGCTACAATGTAGGTGAAACTTGAGGACATCATGTTGAGTGAAATAAACCAGACCCAAAAGGACAAATATTATATAATCTCGCTTATATGAAATACCTAGGATACGCAAATTCATAGAGACAGTAGATTACAGATTATCAGGAAAGGGGACTGCTTAATGGGTGCAGAGTTTCTGTTTGGGGTGATAAAAAAGTTTGGGTGATGGGAGCACAGTATTGTGAATGTAATTAATACCACTGAATTGTACACTTGAAAGTGACTAAAATGGGAAATTTTGGTTTGTATATATGCTAACACAAGAGAAAGTTAAATGAATGAACAACCTAAGAAAAGAAAAAGTGTGAGATTACTTTTCACCCTTTAAAGCTCAGCTCGTGTCTCCTTCTTTGGGAAACTTTCAAGGACAGACCCCTCTCTCACGTTTTTAGTTGGGTGCTCTCCTCTTCGTTTCCCTAGCACCCTACTCACACCTGTCCCAGTATCTCAAAGCCTCAAGGTCAAGCTCCTTGCTCCTTAAGGATGGAAGACAGAGAGCCTGTCTTTGCTCCAAATCCTAAAGGGGTTGATATTTAATGAATATTTTAAGAAAGCAGGCTTAGAAGACACCAAATTGTTAAAATGTCCCTGTACGGGTAATTTTTTCCATTTTTCCATCACAAATAAGCCTTTAGCTGCAGAACAATAGCTATATGGCAATTCCATTTGGGGGGAAATATGTGTATACATAATATCTGTGCAAATAAGAGTATGTATATGGAAGACTTCTGAGAGAACATAAGCCAAACCAGTTACAGCAGTTACATCTGCAGGGAGAATTTCAGAAGAATTTCACTTTCTATTTTGTACATGACAAAGGGATAGCCAAATAAAAATAGTGGGCGAGGCATCATGACCCGCCGGGCCTCCAGTGGCCTATCAACCAACACCATGGTGCCAGGCTCCTAGTTCTGAACGTGGGCTTTCCTGTGCAGATTGGCTCAGCCTCTCCTGCCAGGCTGTCCAAATCTTCCTGACTCATAAAGAAATCATCCAAAGGTATCGACTTTCCCACCCAGCTGTGTGTCATCTACCAAGCTGATAAGCATAGGCTCCAAGTTTTCATGGAAGCTGTTACTAAAGAAGAAATGGTGCAGAACACAAGAGAGAGGGAGTGGCGGCCAGAGGTCACCGCTGAGCAACTGAGGCGATCAGATATGGATCCACCAGGTCTTCCATCCTCTCACCAGCCCCCAGCCCTGCCCGGTGCCAAGCAGACTTGACACTGACAGCCATGCCCTCCCCAGAACACAAGCGGCATAGGCACTGTGATCACAAATTAGACAAAACATATCATAAAGAGGCATGAAAAATGTCAACAACTTGATCCGTTGGTGTGAGCCAATTATGGATGATTTTTTTTTTCATTTTAAAATGTCCACTATTACTTGTAATCGTGTATATAATAAATGAAGCTACATTTTGTTTAAAGCCTCATTGCAATCGTGTTGCCAGCAGAGCTTCTGATCTACCGGCTAAGGAATCTCATCAAAAGGGGAAACCAGACGGGTTTGCGGGGAGATGTTTTGAGAGCAGGTGTGTTGGCGCCCGCTGACCGCCACTTCCATTTTTAAATGTTCCCAGCTCTCTGCTTAATGATGTGTTCTGGGCTTGGCTGGGGATATATGTCAATCACCATCATCTTTGGGATACAATTTTATACTGGCCTTGTGGTTAAGGCCAAAGGCTTTGAAGTTGGACAGATACAGGTTTGAATTCTTGCTCTACTTCTTACTGTCTTTAGGCCATTGCTCAAATCCTTTGAGCCTCCACATTCTCATCTGTAAAAGAGGCATATAGATTTTTTTCACACAGTTGCGGTGAGGATAAAATGAGATAATGAACTGAAGCACATGTATTTGGTGAAATGTAGAAATGATGATCATCACCTATATTTTCCACCTTTACATTACATCCTCAGAATCACCAGTGTGGGCCATAAAGAGACAACAGATTTTTACCAGTCGTAGCCAACTATCACAAGGATTCTAGGGAAAACCCCAGATGTTGCTGAGCCCAGTCAGCAGAGGCAAATTCTGAAAATGTAAGATATCAGGACTGAATTTTTAACAGGGGCCTATTTCTGGAAAAGTTCTGAATCATGAAAAAAAAAGGGCAATTCCTACCCTGGGCTCTGGAACAAATACCAAATAGCCTCTCACCACTGCCAGCCAGCATGAGAATGCAGTGAGAAACCCAAAATTCCCATTCTAGTGACTATCAAATGGCTTTTATGACTTCTCATCTCTGAGACCTCCAAGAAGAGAAATCCGTTTCTTACCCAAATCAAACCAATTCCCACCGTTGCTAATCCATCACTTCAGAGCCCGTGGAGTGGGCGGCCCTGCCTTGCACTGCCAGCATCTGAGAAGAACACAGCCAAGCCAAGCTACCCGGGATGGAAGAGGACCCCACTATTATCGGAGCTCTGTGGCCTTGGACAGCTCACTAAGCCTCTCTGTGCACCATTTTCCTATAAGAGGTGATAATAATAGCACCTTATCTCTCTGAGGTGCAAGCCATACACACACGGTGGAACAGAGCCCAAACGTGCTCAGTAAATGCCAGGAATGGTGATGGTGATTCCAGACACTCCGGGAGCCAGGTTCAAGTGTCAGAAGCAACGACATCTGTCCCAGCCCCCCTCCTCTTCCCAGCAGCCTGGGCAGCACCACAGTCCAGAGAAGGAGCAGCCCACAGGGGAACTCTAGGATCCACCAGGTCCCGAGGGAAAAGGCCAGTGACCACGGCGGGCTGCATGCTCCCCCAGGGGCTGCAGAGGGAGAGGCCGGGGCAGGGGCCGGTGGTGGGCAGAGGCCGTGACTGGTTCTCCCACACAGCCTGCGGTGGCGTGGCCTCTCCGCCAACAAGCCAAGGCTCTGAGCAGATCCACCCTCGGACAATGCCTGTGGCCAGGAGGCGACTTCTTGCCCGCATCTATCAAGCAAAGTCTGCTTTTTTGTGCCTCAGTTTCCCCATCTCCTAAGTGGAGGCCATGAATCTGCAGGAGTTGCTGGTTTTTCTAGGACAAAGGTGGAAGGAAGGTTCTAGAAAGCCCCCTTAAGCAGACAGGCTTCCAGTCCCTGGGATGTTCAGCCCTGCCTGAAGAACAGCCTTTCTTCCTCTCTGCTCCCCACCTTCCCTTTTCTTTCTCTCACTCCCTTGCACACTCCTTCCCAGCTTGGGACCTTCCCCAGGGACCTCACCCACAGGCTCAGGAGAACAAAGAAAGAAGGAAATTTTTCAAAGTGTTATTTGGCTTGGTGGGGGAAGGGGTAGGGGAGGGAGGGGTGGTCCCAGCACCCATTTCCCTTTCAGGACACCTTTCTCACTGAAGCCCAGGTAGAGAGGGAAATGGAAACTGGAAGTCCAGGTGGAAGAGAGCCTTGACTGCCGCAACGCTCCCACCCCACACTCATCTGAGAGCTGCCCTGTGGGCAGCGGGATGGGCCAGGGCTTCCCCCAAGCCAGTGCACCTGGGACAAGCCAGGTTCTCTTCACAGCATCCGGCCAATACTAGCATCTCGTGTTTGTCTCCAGGGCCTTTTCCAATCCTCAAAATTCAAATCTTGTGATTCATAGACCACACTGTAATGTACAAAGGGCTTTCATGTCAAGTGTCCCTTTTAACCCTCATCGCAAAACTTTACCTTACATGTCAATAGGTGCAGACACGGAGGCTTAGAGAGATTATTTCAGCTCTACACTGTATACACGGACCAACCCCCAGCCCTGGTGCATCCCCCTGCCCTTTAGGCCTGGGTTAAAGGGCCTCCTAAGCACCCACTCTCGGCTAACCCATATCTTGAATTTATTACACAGCCTGGTAATTCCGTGTGTGCCACATGGCACTGTGTGCTCTTGGAAGGCAGGGCTGTGTGACTGCGGTCGTTCTCCCAGCTGTCTCCCATGCTCAACCGGTGGGCCCCTAAGTGCAGGAGCGACTGATTAAATGAATGGATGAGTGACCAGTTAACAAAAGATGGCTCTCTCAACAGCCAGAGACATAGAGTGCAGCCCTCAGTGCCTTGCCTTCCTTTTGACCCCACAACATCTGATTCTCCAGCCCTGGTCTCTGTGTGCTCAGGGGCACTGAGTCTTCCCTAGGCCAACCCTGACCTGAGAAGAAACCAATGGGTGTCAAAACAGCTTCACAGCCACCATCCAACAGTCAACAGGGCCCAAGGCCTTCAGTGCAGCAGGCTGCCCAGTTCTCACTACCAGCCTGATGAGTGGCCCCTGTGCCCCGGCTCCCACCCAGCCAGGACTCACACAGCCCCTGCCCTGTATGGATGTCAGGGCCCTGGGATGGTGGAGGCCACTTCCCGTGGGTCTCACAGTCTTGATGGGAGGGGGTGAGGGTGGGAGCTGGGCCAGGAGACAGCCAGAACACATACCCCCAGAGAGATCCTCCAGAGAGGGAAGGAGCCCCCAGGGCAGCCTGGAAACAAGAAGCACAAGCTACAGGGACCCTGTGAGGCTCAGCAGGGCCTGAGATGACTCTGCTGACACAGAGGGCCACCAGGCAGTGCATCACCTCCCTTCAAGGGACACCTCACAGCAACGTCTGCAGACCCCAGGGCAAAGTGAGCCCAGAGGATGAGGTTCCCAGGAAGGCAGGGGCAGGTGGGGAGGACGTGAAGACTTCCTGGAGAAAGAGAAATGAGCTTTGGGCATAGCAGACCATTTCCTTCCAAACACACAGCGTTGTGTTTAACTTCTGCCCATGTTTCTTAGCATCGCTCTCAAGACCCTAAGTTTCTGAGACCAACCAGCTTGAAAAACACTGATGACTCCAGAAAGACCTAGCTTTTCCACTGTCAGCAGGAAAGTCCCAGAAAGGGAAGTCAAGAAGAACAAATGACTTGCAGGGAGGGACGAAAGAACAGCTTTGAAATAACAAACACCAAACAGGAGGCTCTCTGCTGAGGAAGCAAGGGGCTAGAGGCCCAAGTAGGCCATTACCAAGGAACCATAAACAGAGTTTGCAATTACAGAAAGGAAACTAAAAGGCGTTGGGCAAATCCACCTCGCAGCAGGGAGAGCAGCAGCCCCTCCAGCTGGCTGCCAAGTCCTTGCTTCCTTCTCACTGCTGGGCAAAGAATGGGGAAAACTGGGACTCTCAAGACTCAAATGCTATTTGTGGTTTGGGCACAAACCATGGACAGCCCCAGAATCCAGTGCTCCACAAGCTCCCCAAGTCAGGATGCTGCGTGGAGAAAAAGAATTGATTTGAGAGATCTCCAAAATGTAGCCTGACCTGAAGCCACGGCCTCACCATGGGGAGGAGGAAGTTTCCCTGACCCAGGAACACAGAGAAAAAGTGAGGCTGCCACTGGATCCCCAGCTACCATCTGCTGAGTAACAAACCTCTCCCTCACTCTCAGCGGCTGCCCTGGCCAGGATATGCTGCCCATCCAGGAAACCTGGGTCTGGGCAGGACAGACGGTAGAGTCCTGCCTTCTCTTTCTGTCTGAGCACTTCACCTAGAAACAACTCATCCCCACCTCCAATAAAGTAACAACCCATCCCCAACTCAATAAACTAACCCATCCCCAACTTGCATGTTAGGATGGCACACTGTTGAGCTCCTTCAAGAGGTCTCCGCTTGTTCTCTGCCAAAGAGTTTTCTGCTTCAGTGTCCTCCAAATGGCTCAAGGCAAGCCCACAACCCTTCCCATCAAGGCGCCTTCCCAAGGAGAAGTCAAAGCTTTGACCTCCCAGTTGTCCTCTGCAAAGATGCCCAAGTACCCCCTGACCAGGAAGAAGGAAGCAAATTCCCGCGGAGGCGAAGAATGGCTAAGACTCCAAACTTCCCCGGAACCCTGCCTTCTCGGGCCAGATCACCCCAACAGCAAAGCCGCTGAGCCCTGGTTTCTTCCCGACGTAAATGAGTTCATAGAGAGACGGGAGCAGAGTCCTTTCTCTCGAGTCCCAAAAACCACGGAGAGGCGGGAAGGCCGGAGGGAAGACTCAGCCTCCCGGAGCGGGGGGTCTCCGCCCCGATCGAGGCGCCCGGGTCTGGTCCCGAAGGTCCCGCCCCCCCGGCCGGCCGCGGCCCGGTACTCGCCGAACAGGAAATTCCACCTGGGCAGCCAGCGCCCGGGAGCCCAGGTGGGCACTGCGGTGGCGCGCTGGGCCGAGACAAACCACGGGGCGGCCGGGGAGGGCGCCAGGGGGTCACCCACAGCCCCCCAGCCACCCTCCGATCGCGCCCCGCACCACCCAGTCCTCGGCGTCCGGCCCCAACGGGGGGCTACCCGGCCCCGCGCCGCCCTCTCTGCCCGAGCAGTGGGGGAAGCGCAGTGGCGGGAGAGTCGCGGGCTTCCCCCGTCCGGCCCCACGCGTGCCCACCTGGTGCTGCGAGCTGTACTTGAGCCCCGCGCCGAAGTCCTTGGGGTCCCCGCCGCCCTTCCGGGCCCTATTGCTCTTCATGGTCCCGGCGTGGGTCGGGTCTCAGAGGCGCCTTCCCTGCAGGCGGCCGGCTCCCATGGCCCGGAGACGCAGGGGCGCAGGGGACTGGCCGGGCGAGGGTGGGCAGGGTTCCGGCAGGCCGCCCCTTCGCTCTCACTCTCACCTACCGCGCAGGTAGTTTCAGGGTGTGGCCTGCGGGGGCCCCACCCACTGCCCGCTCGCCGGCGCACCTTTCCCGGGAAGCCCGCCCCGCACCGGCCCTACCCTGCCACCCAGCCCTACCCAGGAGCTTCCGCCCCCCGCGTGAACGCTGGAAACAGGGCCGTGGGCCTGAAGGTGATGCAGATACAAGCTGCTGCCACTTGGTTAGTGGGGGTGGTGTCATTATCATCACCTATGACCCCGACATAGCAGGCCCTCTGTAAATACCTAACAGAAACAACGAATAGCCCTGTCTCCAAAAGGAGGAGGGAAGTTGGAGGACTGACACTACCCCATTTGAAAACTTACTACAAAGCCACAGTAATCAGAACAAGTGTGGTGGAGCCGTAAGGGTAGACATATAGACCAATGGAATACAATTGAGTTCAGAGATAAACCCTCACGTCTAAGGCCAACTGATTTTCGACGAGGGTGCCAAGTCCTCTTAATAGGGAAAGAATCATCTCTTCGTTTTACAAATGGTGCTGGGAAAAATTGGGTATCTACCTGCAAAAGAATGAAATTGTACCCCTACCTTTTACCATATACAAAAATTAACTGTGAGTCAACTACCTAAATAGAAGGGCTAGAACCATAAAACTCTTGGAAGAAACCATAGGGGAATATCTTCAAGACCTTATATTAGGCAATAGAATCTTAGATATGATGCCAAAAACATGAACCACAAAAGAAAAAAATAGATACACTGCATTTCATCAAAATTTGAAACTTTTGTGCAGCAAAGGATATCAAGAAAGTGAAGACAACCTACAGAATGGGAGAAAAATTATGTAAATCTTTTATCTGATTAGGGTTTAATATTGAAAACATATAAAGAATTCCTACATCTCAACAACAAAAAGACAAACAACCCAATTTTTTAAAATGCGCAAAGGACTGCACTAGACATTTCTCCAAAGAAAATATACAAATGGCCAAAACACACATGAAAAGAAATTCAACATCATTAGCCATCAGGGAATGCAAATTAAAAGCACAGTGAGATACCCCTTTGCACCCACTAGGATGGCTATTATTTAAATAATTAAAAAAAAAAACAGAAAATAACAAGTGTCAGGGAGGATATGGAGAAACTGGAGCTCTCTTGCTTTGCTGGTGGGTATGCAAAACGTTGCAAACAGTGTGGTGGATCCTCAGAAAGTTAGACATAGAAGACATGTTCTTAATCTTAAACTATTCCTGTGTGTGTGAACCCATTGTAAATAGGACCTTTTGATGAGGTTCCTTCAGTTAAGGTGTGGCCCGAATGAACCAGAATGGGTCTTAATCCTGTTCCTGGAGGCCTTATAGAGAAGGTCTCAGAGAGAGAAGCCGGAAACTGGAAGTGAAAGGAACCCAGAAGAGAAAGAAGAAGATGCTGCCATGTGCATTGCCACTTGACAGAGAAGCCAAGAAACCTCAAAGACTGCTGGTCAGCCAGAAGATACCAACCCCAGGAGGAAGCAAGCCTTCTAGCCTCAAAACCATGCGCCAATAAAGTCCTGTTGTTAAGCCAACCCATTGTATGGTATTTGTTTTAGCAGCCAGGAAACTAAAGCAATCTTCACGTGACTCAGCAATCCCACTTCGAGGTATATACCCAAAAGAGTTGAAGACAGGAGCTCAAACAGATATTTGTACACTGATGTTAATTGCATAATTACTCACAATTGCCAAAAGGTGTTCTGCGGCTGGCTGCCACGGAACCTTGGTCCTTGGCTTTTCCATCATGTAGCAATGCACGTAGCAGCATCTTCTCCTTTCTCTTCTACTTTCCACTGACTTCCAGCTTCTGGATGCTTCCCATGTGTCACGGCCCAAGGGGCTTTTGTAACCAAAGGACTAAAGAAAGCACCGGACATGTTCTGAGACATGAGCCTTTATTACAGCGCTTACTGACAGGGTGGGAAGTTGAGTCACGCTGCCGTGAATTCAGGAGCTTCTCTGAATGGATTCAGGAGCTGCTCTGAATGGCAGCAGGTTCAGAGCTCAACATGAAAATACTCCGTACTTTGAGGGGGGTCACTGAGTAAGCTGGTTACAAGGGCTCGACATTCCAATGAGTATGAGAGCATAAGGCGAGCTTGCAACATAGGGAGGGGCTGACTGTAATCAACAAGGAGGAGGGGAGGATTATAGATTATCTTGTAGATAACAGTATCTCAGGGAGTCTCAGGGAGGCAGTAGTTATAGATTACATTTAGCATGGGCAAGGAGAATAGGTCAGACATTAACTGTCCTAGGTGAAGCAAACTGCTGTGTTCAGTCTTCAAGATACTTGGGGCCTAGGGTTCCCACGCAGCAATTTTTGTTGACCATAGGACAGACATTGCATCCATAATTCACAACTATGCAGTGAACTGCAGAGTACAAGTAAACCAGTACATATGGCAGTAATCCTATTAACAAGTGGCACCATGGCCAAGGTAAAGAATTAAACCATTTGGACAAAGGATCATCAGATAAATGCTCAATATTTTGTATATGATCTGACATGTGATCAAGAGCTTGTCTTACAATTTGTGAGTTATTGGGTACATATACACAACATTGAATATTAATTATAGCACAGGTATATCTGGGGCTAGAATAGCTAAAGGATACAACTACCAGGCAGTCTGCTTTATTCCATATCTAGTTTTTTACCATTTCCTAACTTTGCCCACAGAAATAAATTTCCTTTCCACAAACCTTCTGCAACTTTTTACATCCATACAGGTTTTTGTCCTACATTTTCTCTTTTTCATTCTGAAACAAACAGTCATTTAGGCCAAAACCACTTTCGTTTTCCTTTTAATACAAAATATCCTTTTTGCTTCTTATACTTAAGTTACCAAAATAATTTTGGAAACCATTTTCAAGCAGACATTCTACAGCATACAATTACCACTAAAATTAAAACTTGCTAGAATAATGCTAAATACTTAAAACACTTTAGTTAATGCATTATTGAAACAGCAATATACAATTTTTTTTAACAAGAATTAACAGCACATGTAGGAACAGTATATAAGCTTGAGTTTTCATTAGTGGATAGAAGAGTTCCAGGTGAGGTGGTTTTTGAGCTGTCATATTCTCTCCCCCTGTGGGGAGCCCTTACAGGTCAAATCTACAGTTAGTTTGGGGTTGCAAAGTTACACATACAGTTCCCTGGGGGGTGGGGGGGCTCCCAGATGGGAGATACAAATAGCCGTTGGCATAATACCCCATGGGCTTAGGATTCTCAATCAGTGTGGCTGCGTGGGCTAAAACCAGAGCCAATTGACCTTATTTTCCCCAATTTCTAGTGTTTGTACGCAGGCAAGAACAGATTATTGTCGCTGACTTGCTGTGGCTTGAAGGCAGCTGGCCCCCTTATTTGAGTTTGTGAGGCCTGCATGGATCCTGCGGTTACCATTTCCACAGGAGCAGGAACCACTGCTCTGGGTCTGGAGTTAATGCTGGTGCAGTCATTGAATCCATTGTTGTAAGGAGTTTTTATTATCCTTTAAGTGTTCCTTTAAAAGGCCATTCATTCTTCCAGTTAACCCAGCTGCTGCGGGATTATAGGGCAAGTTAAACATCCAAAGGACATTATGTTCTGTAGCCCAGGCTTGAGTTAATTGCTGGTGAAGGGGGTCCCCCTATCACTGACTACATGTGTGGGGACCCCAAAAAGGCACTCAATTTTTCTAAGCTATGTATGGTAGCTCGTTAGTTGGCCTTGCCCCTGGGAAGGCCAGCAGATGTCCTGTAGCCGTATCTACAGTGGTGAAGGTGCATTTTGCCCCTTTGGACAGAGGAAAGGGGCCAGTGTAGTCTACTTGCCACCAGGTGAGAGGAATCTGGTCTTGGCTGTTGGGTCCAAGTCAGTGAGGAAGCATCTGGGCCATCGCAGCGAGCAGGAAGGCTAGTGTCCTCTACTCCTTTTAATTCTTATGGGGTGACAGGTAGCTGAAACTGCTGCACCAGCTTCCACAGGGTCTGGTACCCTCAGTGCCTGGTTTTCCAATGCAGCCACTCAGTCGCCTCACGCATCGTTAGTATTAGGTGTGGAATTTTGCTAGGGCATCCGCTTCTACACTACCTGGCAATAAGTTAATATTATGGGCAGAAATATGGAAAGCAGTTACCTTGTGTTTCTGGCAGGCCATCCAGATGTCTTCCCGCAGTTCCCTCCCCCATAGGGGGCGGTCGGCCACCATCCATTGCTCCTGCTTCTATGTGGCCATCCACACTGTTAAGCCTCGATATATGGACCAGTTATCTGGGCAGACAGTCAAGGTGTCTCCTGGTTCATGGACAATTGCCATCCACACAGCCCGCAGCTCAGCCCACTGGCTGCTTTGCAAATTTCCAGATGTCCGTATTCCCACCAGATGATGTCAGTGCTTGGCTGGACAGTCATGGCCATCCAGGTGGCATGTTGCCCAAGTGCCAATCGGTCAGTATAGCATGCAGAGCCAGGTATACTCCCCTGTCTGTCAACGGTGGGCATAGGAGCCACCTCGGGAGGACCAACAGGAGGCAGGGCATGTTGCTCTTCCACATGGGAGACCTGTCCTAAAATTTCATACATCTCTGCACTCACAGGGCTATTGTTAAAAATTTGGCATTGTAGGACGTAGGCTTTCCATTTTGTCAGTGTGCTTAGCTGAGCACTCCCCGAATGTGGCTTATTTATAGTCTCCTATGTACACCCCTGCATGGGTATGGCCACCCATAAGGTCACTGGGCACCTTTGAGTTAGACCTTTGACTTGTAACAGAGCATTATAAGCTGCACACAATGGCTTTTCCAATGGGCTGTATCTGAGTTCTGTGCCCTTCCAAAGTTGGGACCAGAATCCAATAGTTTCACCTTCAGCCTGTTGCCTTTGCCACAAACCCCACCCAAAGCCAATATTGGCAGTGGCCACATCCAATTCACAGGGTATATCAGGGTCTACCCCCCTTAAAGCCTGTGCTTGCACCATAGTTTACTTAGCTTTTATAAACACAGCCTGCCATGGAAAATCCCATTCCTGTGCTTTTCCTTTTCTAATTAGGGTGTACAAAGGTTTTAAAATTTTTAAATAGAGTATAAACAGTTTCCAATAACCTAATAAACCAAAAAAAGCTATTAATCGTTTAGGAGTGAGCAGTGTAGGATAACTTTGTATTTTAACAACAACAGCTAAAGGAATAGTTTTAGTTTTACCCAATCAGACAATACCCAAGAACTTGATAGAATGTTCAGGTTCTTGTAATTTGCTTTGATTTATCGCCCGTCTTTGACTTTCAAGGTGGGTCACCACTGTGCTAGCAGTGATTCCTAGTTCTGGAAAAGAATTACTAGTTAGCATGACATCATCATTATAGTGCCTTTTCCTTAAATCTTGTGCTGCCAGTCCATGGCAGATGGTGGGACTGGGGAGGTGTCCTGTGGAAGCACAGCAAATGTCCATTGCTGGTTTTCC